>JARQWZ010005845.1:0-66075 GCA_033150135.1 Gobio occitaniae
AGTCCTAGTCTACAGGTCTGTTCCTGAGCCTGAGTCTGTTC
Organism: Gobio occitaniae; assembly: GCA_033150135.1. Taxonomy (NCBI): domain Eukaryota; kingdom Metazoa; phylum Chordata; class Actinopteri; order Cypriniformes; family Gobionidae; genus Gobio; species Gobio occitaniae. Next base: position 42 of record JARQWZ010005845.1, read on the forward strand.
CTGAGCCAGTACTAGTCTACAGATCTGTTCCTGAGCCAGTCGTAGTCTACAGATCTGGTCCTGAGCCAGTCCTAGTCTACAGATCTGTTCCTGAGCCTGAGTCCGGTCCTGAGCCAGTACTAGTCTACAGATCTGTTCCTGAGCCTCAGTCTGTTCCTGAGCCAGTACTAGTCTACAGATCTGTTCCTGAGCCTGAGTCTGTTCCTGAGCCAGTACTAGTCTACAGGTCTGTTCCTGAGCCAGTCGTAGTCTACAGATCTGTTCCTGAGCCCGAGTCTGTTCCTGAGCCTGTTCCTGAGCCAGTACTAGTCTACAGATCTGTTCCTGAGCCAGAGTCTGTTCCTGAGCCAGACCTAGTCTACAGATCTGTTCCTGAGCCCGAGTCTGTTCCTGAGCCAGACCTAGTCTACAGATCTGTTCCTGAGCCAGTCCTAGTCTACAGATCTGTTCCTGAGCCTGAGTCTGTTCCTGAGCCAGTACTAGTCTACAGGTCTGTTCCTGAGCCTGAGTCTGTTACTGAGCCAGTCCTAGTCTACAGATCTGTTCCTGAGCCTGAGTCTGTTCCTGAGCCAGTACTAGTCTACAGATCTGTTCCTGAGCCAGTACTAGTCTACAGATCTGTTCCTGAGCCTGAGTCTGTTCCTGAGCCAGTACTAGTCTACAGATCTGTTCCTGAGCCTGAGTCTGTTCCTGAGCCAGTACTAGTCTACAGATCTGTTCCTGAGCCAGTACTAGTCTACAGGTCTGTTCCTGAGCCAGTCGTGGCCTACAGATCTGTTCCTCAGCCAGAGTCTGTTCCTGAGCCTGTTCCTGAGCCAGTCCTAGTCTACAGGTCTGTTCCTGAGCCAGTCCTAGTCTACAGGTCTGTTCCTGAGCCAGTCCTAGTCCAGTACTAGTCTACAGATCTGTTCCTGTGCCAGTTCTAGTCTACAGATCTGTTCCTGAGCCAGTCCTAGTCTACAGGTCTGTTCCTGAGCCTGAGTCTGTTCCTGAGCCAGTACTAGTCTACAGATCTGTTCCTGAGCCTGAGTCTGTTCCTGAGCCAGTACTAGTCTACAGATCTGTTCCTGAGCCAGTCCTAGTCTACAGATCTGTTCCTGAGCCTGAGTCTGTTCCTGAGCCAGTCCTAGTCTACAGATCTGTTCCTGAGCCAGTCGTAGTCTACAGGTCTGTTCCTGTGTCTGAGTCTGTTCCTGAGCCAGTCCTAGTCTACAGGTCTGTTCCTGAGCCTGAGTCTGTTCCTGAGCCAGTACTAGTCTACAGATCTGTTCCTGAGCCTGAGTCCGGTCCTGAGCCAGTACTAGTCTACAGGTCTGTTCCTGAGCTAGGCCCCCATGATTTCCGAGATCACCGAATCGCGGACGGAATCGCGGAATTGGCATATTAACGCGGAATCTATTGTTAACGCGGATTTTCCCGGAATTTGACATATTTGGAATTAAATGCGGTTTTGTGTGGGAGAATAACGTATGTCTGGGGAAAATGCAGACCGGGGGAAGCAAATCTGGGCAACAAAACCCCTCCCGTCATTTCAGCTCCCCCTTCAAAACAATGAAAGTATGGCCAAGCAGCTCACCACGGCTCTGCTTTCGTCGGTGAAAAAGTTAAGAAACTCAACGCTAAGCCCTCTGTACCGAGCCGAGCAGTTCCCTCACGGGGAGTGCTTGCTGTATTTTGCCATGTTTTTAATGCACTTTAATGTACTGTATGGAAAATAATGGCTTAAATGAACTTGAGAGAAAATGAGATGCACGGGTCAGCGCGTCTTCTGCTGCCTTCACGTGCTCTTGGAATTATTGTAATATACGAGTTTCCTAAGTAAACATTGCACATGAACGCCCTCACATTTTGAAACTTGAATGCAATGCGCTCGTAATCACGACTTCAGAAGTCGGAATCATCAAATTTCCGATAGCACGTGAAGGCAGCATTATCCACATCATGTTTGGCTGAGGTAGATCTTAAAGTGACAGTAGAACTGATAATATCATTAATGTTCAAAGAACAACGGAAACAGAAGATTGTAGCTTTAATGATGATTCATCTATTCACTTATTATTTATGCAGTTAAGACAGGTGTTGATAACTTCATTCAATTTCTGTGTAGACTACGTCTGACAGGGAAGTCCACAGGTAAATATAACATTTATTATAATGGGTTTATGTAAAGATTGTTTTATGTTCAATTAAATTAAAAGTTATTTTTTAAAGCCTAATAAATGTTGAAATTGGTAGCTTTCAGTTATACTGTAATGTAACGTCATCAATGTTTCATATAGACATTAATATCAGTGATACTGGCCTTCATTCATAAAAAGATGCCATTACAACACACATTTAAAATATGCTGTCTTTAAATTGTTTCTAAATTAATTTGGAGGGTAACTGAAATTATTACAATATCAAAATATTAAAAACTCCAATGTTTTAATTGCAATTAATCATGATTAATTACAGAAAAAATGCTATTAATTCGTTTTTTTTAATTATCAATTCACAGCACTAATATCTAGTTGTGACTTGAAGTGCTTAGAGTGCAGTGTTATGTTGCAGTATTTGTCCTGAAAAGTAAATGTGATGTTTGTTACCTCAATTAATTTAAGGTCATTCCTATTTTATGTTTTATGTTCTATTATATTAACATTAAAAACACTCTTTTTACGACTAAAATAACAGTTAAGGCTAAAAATAACTGAATTCCCAAAAATTAAAACGGAAAAAAAGGAATTAGCAAAAATTAAAACGGAAAAAACGGAATTTGGGAAAAAATAAAACGGAAGTTGGGAAAAAATAAAACGGATTTCATAGGGCCCTACTGAGCCAGTACTAGTCAACAGATCTGTTCCTGAGCCTGAGTCTGTTCCTGAGCCAGTACTAGTCTACAGGTCTGTTCCTGAGCCAGTCGTAGTCTACAGATCTGTTCCTGAGCCCGAGTCTGTTCCTGAGCCAGACCTAGTCTACAGATCTGTTCCTGAGCCCGAGTCTGTTCCTGAGCCAGACCTAGTCTACAGATCTGTTCCTGAGCCAGTACTAGTCTACAGATCTGTTCCTGAGCCCGAGTCTGTTCCTGAGCCAGTACTAGTCTACAGATCTGTTCCTGAGCCAGAGTCTGTTCCTGAGCCAGACCTAGTCTACAGATCTGTTCCTGAGCCCGAGTCTGTTCCTGAGCCAGACCTAGTCTACAGATCTGTTCCTGAGCCAGAACTAGTCTACAGATCTGTTCCTGAGCCCGAGTCTGTTCCTGAGCCAGTACTAGTCTACAGATCTGTTCCTGAGCCAGAGTCTGTTCCTGAGCCAGACCTAGTCTACAGATCTGTTCCTGGACCGAGTCTGTTCCTGAGCCAGACCTAGTCTACAGATCTGTTCCTGAGCCAGTACTAGTCTACAGATCTGTTCCTGAGCTGAGGCTTTTCCTGAGCCAGTCCTAGTCTACAGATCTGTTCCTGAGCCTGAGTCTGTTCCTGAGCCAGTCCTAGTCTACAGGTCTGTTCCTGAGCCTGAGTCTGTTCCTGAGCCAGTCCTAGTCTACAGATCTGTTCCTGAGCCTGAGTCTGTTCCTGAGCCAGTACTAGTGTGCAGATCTGTTCCTGAGCCTGAGTCTGTTCCTGAGCCAGTACCAGTCTACAGGTCTGTTCCTGAGCCTGAGTCTGTTCCTGAGGCAGTCCTAGTCTACAGGTCTGTTCCTGAGCCTGAGTCTGTTCCTGAGCCAGTACTAGTCTACAGATCTGTTCCTGAGCCTGAGTCTGTTCCTGAGCCAGTACTAGTCTACAGATCTGTTCCTGAGCTGAGGCTGTTCCTGAGCCAGTCCTAGTCTACAGATCTGTTCCTGAGCCTGAGTCTGTTCCTGAGCCAGTCCTAGTCTACAGGTCTGTTCCTGAGCCTGAGTCTGTTCCTGAGCCAGTCCTAGTCTACAGGTCTGTTCCTGAGCCTGAGTCTGTTCCTGAGCCAGTACTAGTCTACAGATCTGTTCCTGAGCCTGAGTCTGTTCCTGAGCCAGTCCTAGTCTACAGATCTGTTCCTGAGCCTGAGTCTGTTCCTGAGCCAGACCTAGTCTACAGATATGTTCCTGAGCCCGAGTCTGTTCCTGAGCCAGACCTAGTCTACAGATCTTTTCCTGAGCCAGAGTTTGTTCCTGAGCCAGACCTAGTCTACAGATCTGTTCCTGAGCCCGAGTCTGTTCCTGAGCCAGACCTAGTCTACAGATCTTTTCCTGAGCCAGAGTCTGTTCCTGAGCCAGACCTAGTCTACAGATCTGTTCCTGAGCCCGAGTCTGTTCCTGAGCCAGACCTAGTCTACAGATCTGTTCCTGAGCCAGTCCTAGTCTACAGGTCTGTTCCTGAGCCAGTCCTAGTCTACAGATCTGTTCCTGAGCCAGTCCTAGTCTTCAGATCTGTTCCTGAGCCTGAGTCTGTTCCTGAGCCAGTCCTAGTGTACAGGTCTGTTCCTGAGCATGAGTCTGGTCCTGAGCCCGAGTTTCTTCCTGAGCCAGTCCTAGTCTGCAGATCTGTTCCTGAACTTGAGGCTGTTCGAGCCTATGGATGTTTCTGAGTCAGTTCCTGACAATGAGTCTGGGCACTTTGTACCAATGCTTATTTACGAACCTGACGCCAAGCCTACTCCTGAGGTCAGATTAGCCGAAATGTGTTTGATCAAAAACGTCAGTTTTTAAGTCTATAAATTAAGAATTTCCAAGGCACTCGAATGGTGTAGAAAAAGTTAAAAAGCCTTTAATTCATTATGGCTTAGTATTATAAAAACAGGTGGCAAGTACACCTACGCGTTGCGGCTTACAAGCCTTTGTCAGGGTGTAAGTAACAAACATATACATAGTCAAGTCAAGTCAAGTCAACTTTATTTATATAGCGCTTTTCACAAAGTAGATTGTTTCAAAGCAGCTTTACAGTGTTAAACAGGAAAATAATGCAGCATAATTTTATTCAGCCGCATAGCCACTCCGGAAAAAACGCTGATGTCATCAGCCCATCTCAACCATCACACAGCGACAGTGTGGGCTTTAGATCAATAATTCGATCAGTAATTTAGTTTAAATGGTTAATTTAGTTTATTATTTAGATTTATTTCGATGTTTATTTGAAAAATTTAGTGTCCCCAACTGAGCACGCCAAGCCAGAGGCAACAGTGGCAAGGAAACAAAAACCCCATCAGGTGACCTAATGGAGAAAAATAAACCTTGGGAGAAACCAGGCTCAGTCGGGGTGCCAGTTCTCCTCTGGCCAATTAACAAACAGCGTATGATTATTATTATTATTCTGGCAGCTTTACAGCTCAGAGGTCATAATAGATCAGAATATTCGAGGGACCGGGGGCAACATGCTGGAGATGGGTTTATTGAGGATGATGTTGATTAAATAATTATTAAAGTGCAATATTCGAATGATCGGAGGCAACACGCCGGAGACGGGTTTATTGAGGATGACATATCGATTTAAGTATTATTTAATTGTAATATTCGAACAATCTCAGTCAACTCAGTCTCAGTTGCAGGGGGAGTCTAATCACGGTCTCTGCAGACACTTCAGGGTCCTGTGTTGGTCTTCTCTGGGCGCAGGTCCACCATCTGAACTGGATACGGCCCGGATCCGGCTGACTGCACTAAACCTCGGGATAAAACAGAGACTATCATTAGCGTAGATGCCATTCTTCTGATGATGTAACGAGTACATCAGGTGTTATGGGAAGTGTTCCCGGTTCCGGCTGACCTAGTTAATGCAGCCTAACAATCATTTCATTGAAAAAGTGTTTTATGTGTATGCCACAGTAAAGAGATGTGTTTTTAGTCTAGATTTAAACTGACAGAGTGTGTCTGCTTCCCGAACAATGTTAGGAAGACTGTTCCAGAGTTTTGGAGCTAAATAGGAAAAGGATCGACCGCCTGCAGTTGATTTGGATATTCTCGGTATTATCAACTGGCCAGAATTTTGAGACCGCAGTAGATGTGATGGAGTATAATATGTTAAGAGCCCGCTCAAGTATTGGGGAGCTAAACCATTTAGTGCTTTGTAAGTAATAAGTAAGATTTTAAAATGTATGCGATGTTTAATAGGCAGCCAGTGCAGTGTTGACAGAACTGGGCTAATATGGTCATACTTCCTGGTTCTAGTAAGAACTCGAGCTGCTGCGTTTTGGACCAGCTGGAGTTTATTTATTAAGCGAGCAGGGCAACCACCCAGTAGAGCATTACAATAATCTAGCCTTGAGGTCATGAACGCATGAACTAACTGTTCAGCATTTTGCATTGAGAGCATGTGCCGTAATTTAGATATATTTTTAAGATGGTAGAAAGCAGTTTTACAGATGCTAGAGACGTGGCTTTCAAACGAAAGATTGGTATCAAAGAGCACACCCAGGTTCCTCACTGACGACGAGGACTTGACAGAACAGCCATCAAGTGTTAGACAGTATTCTAGGCTACTACTTGTGGAGCTTTTTTGTCCAATAATTAAAAATTCAGTTTTTTCTGAATTGAGTTGCAGGAAATTACCGGTCATCCAATGTTTTATATCAGCTATTCCGTTAATCTTGTGAATTGGTAAGTTTCTTCAGGGCGTGAAGAAATATAGAGCTGAGTATCGTCAGCATAACAATGAAAACTAACGCCATGCTTCCTAATGATATCTCCTAGTGGTAGCATGTACAGGGTGAAGAGTAGCGTTCCTAGCACTGAGCCTTGTGGTACTCCATACTGAACTTGCGATCGGTGTGACATATCTTCATTTACTACTACAAACTGATAACGGTCGCATAGGTATGATTTAAACCATGATAATGCAATTCCACTAATACCTACATAATTTTCGAGTCTATTCAAAAGAATGTTGTGGTCGATAGTATCAAATGCAGCGCTAAGATCGAGTAACACTAATAGAGAGATACAGCCACGATCAGATGATAAGAGTAAATCATTTGTAACTCTGATGAGAGCAGTCTCAGTGCTATGATACGGTCTAAATCCTGACTGGAAATCCTCACAGATACCATTTCTTTCTAAAAAGGAACATAATTGTGAAGACACTGCCTTTTCAAGTATTTTTGACAGAAAGGGTAGATTTGAGATTGGTCTATAATTGACTAAATCTGTAGGATCACGTTGCGGTTTTTTAATAAGTGGTTTAATAATAGCCAACTTAAAAGTTTTCGGTACATATCCTAATGACAAAGATGAATTAATGATATTAAGAAGAGGATCTATGACCTCTGGTAGCATCTCTTTTAATAGCCTAGTCGGTATAGGGTCGAGCATACATGTTGTCGATTTTGATGATTTAACGAGTTTAGCCAATTCTTCTTCTCCTATAGCAGTGAATGAGTGTAATTTTTCCTCAGTGACACTACAATGCTCTGTCTGATGTGATGCTGTAGTAGACGGCTGCATGGTTAAAAAAAATTTCCTAATATTATCAATCTTTCATGTGAAGAAGTTCATGAAGTCATTACTGATCTGAGATGTCATATATCATATATCAAACATATATCAAATAACAATCACCTGGTCACGCTGTGCAAAGCCAACTGAGGAGGGAAAGTTCAAGGAATACATAGAGGTCATGTCTCATACAATATAAAGTTAAAGCAAATATGATAGTGGTATAAGAGAGAAAGATTTATATATATAAATATATTTATATATATTTATATATATAAAGCTAAATGATTTGTTGATGCATGTTTTATTTTCAGACTAAATTATAAATGCAACCAATGACTGATTCAGATGTAGTTTATAAAGAATTACTACACTTTAGAATTAATTTTTTGATATTTTACCCACCCCCATGTCATCCAAGATGTCTTTGTTACTTCAATTGAAAAGAAATTAAGATTTTTGAGGGAAACATTCCAGGATTTTTCTCTATATAGTGGACTTCACTGGGGTTCAACAGGTTGAAGGTCCTAATTGCTGTTTCAGTGCAGCTTCAAATGGCTCCACGTAATCCCAGACGAGGAATTAAAGGATTAGTTCACCTCAAAATGAAGTTTTTTGAGAAAATCATTCCAGGATTTTTCTCCATACCATTGACTTCCATGACAAACAAAATGTTGAAGGTCCAAATCAATGCAGTCTCAAAGGAAGGGCTTCAGAGGCTCTGCACAATCCCAGAATAGGGTCTTATCTAGTGAAACCATCGGTCATTTAAAAAAAATAAAAAAATAAAATGAATATACTTTTTAACCTAAATAGCTCATCTTACACTGCTCTGAGGCTCGCAGGGATTGCACAATCACGCCGAAAACGTCACACTAGACGTAGGCGGAAATACCCCCCCAAGTGAACATGCGAGGACGAATACAAACTCCCCTAACCAAAAAACACTCCATCTTCAACTTCAAAATCGTCCGACATTGCTTTACCTTTTTTTTTTTGCTAAAGAACGTTTGTATTAGTCTTTGCATGTGCGCTTTGTAAACACTGGGGCGGTACTTCCGCCTACGACTAGTGTGACGTTTTTCCACGTGATTGCACAATCACTGCTGAGCGTAGAGCAGCGCAAGATGAGCAATTTAGGTTCAAAATAGTTCAAAAAATATTCTTTTTTATTTTATTTTTTAAATGACCGATCGTTTGGCTAGATAAGACCCTATTCCTTGTTTGGGATCACGCAGAGCCTCTGAAGCCCTTTGAAACTGCATTGATTTGGACATTCAACATTTTGGTTGTCGTGGAAGTCAATGGTGTGAAGACATTTTTTTTGTTTGAAAATGACCGATTGTTCCACTAGATAAGACCCTTATTCCTCATCTAGGATTGTGTCGAGCTCTTTGAAGCTGCACTAAAATTGGGTCCTTTAACCTGTTGGTAACCGTTGAAGTCCACTATATAGAGAAAAATCCTGAAATGTTTTCCTCAAAAACCTTAATTTCTTTTCAACTGAAGAAAGAAAGACATTAATATCTTGGATGACATGGGTCAGTAAACTTGAATTCTGAAGTGAAGTAATCCTTTAAAGGGTTCGTTCACCTAAAAATTAGATTTCTATAATTTATTACTCACCCTCACAATTATCCGTTAAAAATAATCACAATTGCTTTATCACAGACTGAAAACATTCACATGAAAAGAGAGTGTGTCCTGAAGGCCCTCATCGATTTCCTTGGGGAAAATCCACAAGACCTTATCAAGGAGTACCTTGTGAGTTGAAAGTGTGCATATTCTATTTTGATTTTATTTTTCAGAAAAAGTTTAAAGTTGTGTTTTGTAGTTATGAATGCAAAATGTTTTTATTTTGAAAACATTTATTATGTACATTACTTTAGGTGAACCAGCGAGGTGATTGCGAGGGTGATGTATGTTATTCGTAAGGAGGGGGGAGAACATCACGAACCACCGGCTGACATAGGTGTCGTCATCGAGGATGTTACAGTTTTGAATGAACTGCCTTCGTTCACATCAGCTTGTGCCTTGCTTCTCGGGATGATATACATCATGAATCTGGCCTATCCAAAACCACTTCGCTTTACATTCGAGGTATTCCAGAAATTTCTCTTGCAGCTCGATCAGCACAAGATGTCACCAAAAGTTCAAAGTCTGTTCAGTAGACTACAGTGAACTTAAAGTGTTAGTTCACCCAAAAATGAAAATTCTGTCATTAATTACTCACCCTCATGTCGTTCGACACCCGTAAGACCTCCGTTCATCTTCAGACACAAATGAAGATATTTTAGTTGAAAGCTGATGGCTGAGAAAGGCTTCAGATAGGCCTCCATTGGCATTCAGTACATTTATACTCCCAAGACCCATAAAAGGCACTTAAAACGTCGTTACAAAGTCCATCTCACCACAGTGGCTCTACAATAATCTTACGATGCGACGACCATAGTTTTTGTGTGCAAAAAAAAATCAAAATAACACCTTTATCCAACTTGTTCTTGTCTTCTGTGTGTGTCTCCACGACGCATGCGTGAGAATATGAAGTAGCGCCGGCGTTATGAACGTACCATTAGAGAGTCGAAAAATAAGCAGCTCTAGCACTTTCTGTATGCAGTAATGCTATCTTTCCACGAAATGCGAAACACCTCTAGTTTTGTTTTCTCCCAGCTGCGATCCATTTTTCTGGCTGCTCTTCTAATGGCCCGAGTGTGTTCGTTGTACCACGGCGTTGGACTATTTTCTTTAAGCGCAAAGGAGCAACTGTGTCTAAAGTGCTGGAAAAGAGAGAGTCAACCGTTTCTGTTGGCTATCTGGGATGCTGAGGAGATGGAACTGATGAGGAAGATTATTTATAAAGCAATCTTTAGTGGTAGAAGTGATAGTCCTACCATATTTGTAACAGGGAGTGGGCTTTGCAGCCTTGGCTTAATGGAGTATACACGAAACAAGATCGTGATCTGAGATGTTATCTTTTTGCTGCAGCTTTTTGCTGATTTCAATGACATCAACATAGATGTGACAAAATTAGATCTAAAATATGATTACAACCAGTAGGCCCTGACACGTGCTGCCTAAATGCCTCTGAATGCTCTATGGTGCTGGAGGCTATGTAGCTAAGCCCCTGGAAAATATTCCCCTTTAGCTCCTGTCTTTCAAGACAGCTCTGCCATCAGCCAAACATGTGAGTGAATGCACGCTATGTTCATTCCTTGCGCACTAAATTCTCTCATATCGGAGATAAGATTTTTCTTAGGCCCAGCCCAGCCTTCATGTGAGGTACATTCCTATCCACGGAGGATGAGAGTTTGAACACTCTGTCCTGTACGTGTCTTGTGGTTGTACTTGGACAGGACCAGCTCTTTCAGGAGAAGCAACCAGTTAAATCCCCCCCCCCACACACACACACAGGGAACCCCATTTCGAAGCAACGCCGCCCTTATTGACTTGTGGAAGCTATATCGGAGAGATTTGTCTGCGTGTTTTCTTCCACAGATCTTATCGCTGCCCCTACTTTTGAGTACAAGTTTGATCAAATTTGATAAGATAAAAACGTATGATAAAATTTCGGTAACACTTTAGAATAATGGTCCATCATTAATAAGTAACTAGGACTAATGAGTATTACTACAATAACACTTCAGCTAATACTATTAACTAATCAGTAAATAATATCAAATTTATTAGAGAGTTCCTTGTTAAGTAATCAATAATTACTGAATGAGATTAGCCTGATTAATAAATATTAACTTACTGACAAATTTTGAAGAACATTATCGTGTGTCGGAGACATAATCAATCATCTTTTTTACTCTGAATATAATCATAAAATGCATCACTAGTTACTCAAGTGTTACCTAGTCACTCTTCAAGAACTACTAGTGATCTGGACTATTATTTAACATCTCTTCCACTTTAAAATAATGGTCCGGATCACTAGTAGTTCCTGCATAGTGACTAGGGAACACTTGAGTAACTAGTGATGCATTTTATGACCATGTTAAGAGTAAAAATAAAAAAATTGCTCGCATCTCAGACACGCTAATGTTGTGATTTGTAATGAATTAGTAATTCTTTATCATAGTTCCTTATTAGTTCTTAGTGATGCTAATCTCATTCAGTTATTATTGATTACCTCATAAGGCACTATCTTAGTCCTAAATTCGATATTACTTACTGATTAGTTCAGCTTGTTTCTATATTATTTAAAGTAGTAGCTGAAGTGTTAGTACTCATTAGTCCTGCATCACTTCCTGCGTAGTGATTTATTAATGACCTATCATTATTCTCAAATGTTACATAAACACAATTCTCGCCAAAGGCAATTCTGAAGAAGAAGAACTGCATTTTCAAAGACAATATTGCTCAATGCAAATTACATGTCTGGTTTAAAACATTGTGAACATTTTACAGGGTAAGTCATCAAGTTTTTAGTGGGGTGGAGTTATGCAGTTGGTATGTATGTGTGTGTCGCCTTAAACCCCTGAATCACCCAATCTCTCACACACACACACACACACACACTCGGGTCTCACTGATGGCCTCTGTGTCTCTCCAGTGGGTCTTCACGATGCTGATGGCCATGGTCATCTTTCAGGGTGTGTGTGTTGTGTTTTACTACACAACTGACACATGCTCGTCCAGGTGAGTGCTTTATCTCAATATTTTATTATAATCCAATAATTGCTATTTAAATTAATTCAACTTGTTTTGTAAATTTCATTAGTTTAGAAGGAAAGGTCTTTATAATTTTTAATCTGAATAGAAATGTTTTAGATGTGTTATGCAGGAGAGTAAAGTTTTTCAGGACCGGGGTGGTGCTGAATCGCAAATAAAGTTTGGGGTTCACTCGCTAGTGCTCTTCAAATGAACAGTTAAATGTGAAAATATGATGTTTAAAACATTTGCTGGACTTCTACACGAGTCTGACAATGTGTCAATTAAGTCGAGTCAAATGTATTTACAATACACATCGTTTCAAAGCAGCTTTTCAAAACTACATGTGCAATGCATTCAAATTTAGAGTGATCTGTTACACTCTCAGAAAAAAAGGTACAGTGGAGGTTCCTTGGGGAACAAAACGTATAACTAACTTTAAAAAGGTACACAATTGGTCAGTAGGGTACGGTTATCCCATTGTGTTCCTCTACTTTAGAGCAGAAGTTCGGTCCTGCAGAGTTTGACCCTGAAAGACATCTATAGAAGCTCTTCTTGAGAATTAACAGAGGTTTAGATGCTTTATTGAACACCATTATGGATATCAGTGTTTCATTTAGTTGGGCTGTTTGACTCTTGCCTTTTTATGTGAGTTTGTGGTTTTTGTTACAGTGTTAACACAACTCATAATCTGTTCAAATCAAAAGAACCCGTAAACAAAAATTGTCATGAAGAAAAATGTTTGACTGAACTCAACTCACTGACTAAAAACGTTAATAAATAATATTCACCAACATTACTTTCGTGCCACAGATCAGACATTCTAGGGGGAGAAAAGTTTAGAAGCACAGATATCAAGAATCAGCATATGAATCTCAACAATGGTGACATACTTAATGCTGCAATGCATGCTGGGAGCCATGAGTTTTATACTGTGGTGGCTTAGTAGGGTTGGAGATAAACTCTAATAATAATAATAATAAATCTTTATTTTCTATAGCGCCTTTAAATGTACATCTCAAAGCACTTTACAGAAACAGACAAAACATAGTACACAAAAATAGAAATAAACAATAAAAAAGAAAAATGAATAAAAAAGAAGGAGAATGTTAAATCAAAAACAATTAAAAACTATATAAAATTGATACAAACGTTCAATAAAAAGCTACCCTAAAAAAATAAGTTTTAAGGCGAGATTTAAATATGCAAAGGGATTGAGCTTGCCTTATCTCAATCGGTAAAGAATTCCATAATTTTGGAGCTGATGAGGAAAAAGCCCTATCACCCATCAGTCTTAGATGAGTTTTTGGAACAACTAAAAGACCAGTTTCAGATGAACGAAGATTACACGTCGGAGTATAGGGGAATAAAAGCCGCAAATATTGCGGTGCCAACCCATGTAAAGCCTTGTAAGTAAGCATCAAGATTTTAAAATCAACCCTAAACTTGACCAGGAGCCAATACGAAGACTCAAAACAGGAGTGATGTGATCTCTCATCCTAGTTCTAGTAAGGATTCTAGCAGCTGAATTTTAACTAGCAGCAATTTGTTTAGGGTAGCTTTTGACACCCCAGCCAACAAGGCATTACAATAATCAATACGGCTAAAAACAAAAATGTTAATCAACCTCTCAGCAACAGAAAAAGAGAGCGTAGGACGTAATCTGGCAATATTTCTAAGATGAAAAAAATATGTTTTGACTGTATTTTTTACATGTGGCTCGAATGTTAGATTTGCATCAAAGATCACCCCCAAATTCTTACATTTTGACTCTGCAGGACATCAGCTCTCTAGGTTCGAACTTGCCGACCCCTGAGGGTTATTTTTTTAAGAGTGTATCAGAGGTATACATACGAATTACGCAGTTAGCTTACAATGTATTGATTTAAGGTAGACAAAATTAGCTAATTTAAGTCATTATTACAAATTGTGAACATAATTATTACAATATATAGAAATTGAATGGTAAAAGTTGATGGAAAAAGTCAGGGGTGGTGAGTAATCCAGTCTTTATTACTCAAAAGAAATCCTCTTGGCTCTCTGCTAAACACAAAACAGTGACTGTCCCTGAAGCATCCAGTCTCTCTCTCTCTGTCCCAGGAGAGACTAAACTAAAGCCAGTTTAGCTGGCCAGCCAGGTACATTTCAGGGTCTCAATCAACTCCATAGTTAAAATGATCGGTAAAAGACTGTAAAAATGCTACGGTGACAAACAGTTAATTGGTGAACAGAAAGTTTCTGTACTATATACGGTGAACAACCTTACATTTAATGTAATTTTACAGTAAAATACCATTGAAAATGTACACTTTTTGGAAGTGAAAAAGAGCAAGTCATTGTGTAATTTACAGCGAAAAAAACGTAAATGGACATTCCTAGAATTCCCTGTGTGACACTTCACATTTGATGTATTTTCGTTCAAATTTTTCTAATCAGTTATTAGGGTTTTATGTTACGTAATGTTGTTAAATTAATGTGATGTAAAGATGTAAAGTTTTATACTTAATTAGGCCTCTGCCCTGCCCAAATAAGTTTAGAAATCAGTTTCTCTAACTTGACAAATACAAATTTGGGAATTTCTAATGGCAACATTTGAAAGGGGTAGAGAAGTCTAGGTAGTATAATCATTGGCATACTTTCCACCCGATCTAGAAAAGGTAGAGGAGTTACTGCCCACCGTTGCAGATCTTTATAGATGCATTTGATTAATTAAGGGTAATTTGCTTCATATAGATCTTGCAATAACAGGGGTATACACAGATCAGGCATAACATTATGACAGGTGAAGTGAATAACACTGATGATCTTCTAGTGGGTGGGATATATTAGGCAGCAAGTGAACATTTTGTCCTCAGAGTTGATGTGTTAGAAGCAGGAAAAATGGGCAAGCGTAAGGATTTGTGCGAGTTTGGCAAGGGCCAGATTGTGACGGCTAGACAACTGGGTCAGAGCATCTCCAAAACTGCAGCTCTTGTGGTGTGTTCCCGGTCTGCAGTGGTCATAATGTTATGCCTGATACCCAGGTACTTGATGCCCTCTTTCGGCCACTTAAAGCCACTTTGTTTTATCGCAGTCTCAGAAATTTGACCTCCAATATTCAGCGCCTCAGTTTTGTCTATATAACCCAAATAGTGTCCAAACTCATTCATTTTTTGACTTGAGGTATTGTTGATTGAGGGTTTGATACGTAAAGAACATCATCAGCATATAGCGAGATTTTAATGCTACTCTCCTCCTATCACACTGCCTTTTATAACAGAACTTTCTCTTATGAGCTGGGTAAGAGGCTCTATGCTTATGGCAGATAACAATGAGGACAGTGTACAGCCCTGTCTGCCCCCTCTCCGGATTGGAAAACCCCTGATTTATATCCATTAACTCTAGTTGAATCTTGTGGGTTAGAGCAATGATTCTCAAACCTGTCCTGGGAACCCCTGAACGCTTCACCTTTTGTACGTCTCCCTCATCAGACAACCAATTCAAGTCTTGCAGGTTTTACTCATGAGCTGATCAGTTGAATCAGGTTTGTTAGGTTAGGGAGACATGCAAAACGTGCAGTGGTCAGAGACGTAATCCGTTAG
Organism: Gobio occitaniae; assembly: GCA_033150135.1. Classification (NCBI taxonomy): domain Eukaryota; kingdom Metazoa; phylum Chordata; class Actinopteri; order Cypriniformes; family Gobionidae; genus Gobio; species Gobio occitaniae. The sequence goes on from JARQWZ010005845.1 coordinate 15,663, forward strand.
GCAGGGTAAATTAATCCAAATTAATCAATTCAAGCAGCTACATTCCTTGTTTTTTCCATCTCCATGTTTTATTTTCAAAGTTAAGTACATGAAATTGAACATCATTTGCTCATTTGTATAAATGTTTGTTCAAATATCTCAATTTCGAAAGTTTTGGACAAATGCTTGAAGTCTTTTGTTAGCAAATGTAAAAATAGCTTAAAACGAGATTATTTGGGATGAGTCAGTTTATTATTTTGAGTGAACTAAACAAGAATGCTCTAAACATATTGCTAATCAAATGTTTTGTTCACCTTGCTTAGATTCTCAAGTATTTGCCCAAAACTTGTCCCAACTATCCAAATTGAGTTGCCCAAGGTGCTTCACAAACCAGGCCAGGCCACTTCATACTGACCCCCAAGCTACATCTAATAAGTGGGTTTTTAACAATGACTTAAACACAGCCAACGACTTTGCTGATCTGACAGAGTGTGGGTGGTCATTCCACAGTTTAGGGCCGACTCGAGAAAACGATCTGTCACCTTTTATGTTTAAAATTTGTTCTTACAGTCACAAGGAGATTTAGATTTTCAGATCTCAATGACCTGAACGGGATGTATACAGACAACAACTTAGAAAGGTATGGTGGTGCCAAATTAGGTAGTGCTTTAAAAACCAGAACAATGATCTTGTAATGTAATCTATACTCGACTGGCAGCCAATTTAAAGATCTCAATAAAGGTGTCACATGATCCGTTCTCTTGGCTGACTTAATCAGTCTGGCTGCAGCACTTAGTATGTTTTGCAAGCGTGCCAGAGCTTTTTTTTATCAATCCCAGCATACTGTGAATTACATTACATTACCCATTCTAGAGAAAACGACCACAGAAATAGCGCTCTCAAAACCTGTCGAAGATAGAAAAGGTTTGGTTTTTGCTAAGAGCTTTAAGTGAAAAAAAAACTAGATTTAACTAGAATGTATTTGTTTTTCCATTTTTAGCTCAGAATCCAAGATAAAACCAAGGTTTTTAACCTTGTCAGATATTGCAACTGCCAAGGGGGTATCTTTTAGTCGCTCGGACACTAAGTGGGAATTGGGAACGAAAACTATAACCTCAGTTTTCTCGTCATTTAGTTAAAAAAAATTGTCTTTCACCTCCTGAATACAGGCTAATAGGTTACCGAAAGTATTACAATTTGCCTGTTTTACCAAAAAATAAATCTGTACGTCATCCGCGTAGCAGTGAAAAGACATGTTGTGTTTGCGAAAGATAGAACCAAGAGGTATCATATATAGAGAGAATAAAATAGGAGCTAAAATCGAACCCTGGGGAACCCCACACAATAACAGAGACCTCCGGGACATGCAACCTTTTACACACACGGAAACAGATCTATCAGCAAGATATGATTTAAACCACTTTAAGACATTCCCCTTTAGGCCAACCCAAGATTCCAGACGCTCCAGTAAGATGTTGTGGTCCATCATATCAAAAGCAGCACTGAGATCAAGAATCATCAATACAGAGTTTTCCCCTTTGTCCAGAGGCAAGAAAAAATCATTAATCACCTTCACCAGTGTTGTCTCAGTGCTATGCCTTGACTTAAAACCAGATTGAAACACCTCCGTTATGGAGTTCGACCACAGGTGGTCTTGAAGTTGCTTAAAAACAACTCTTTTTTTAGCACCTAAGCTAAAAATGGCCTAAAATTATTTGGGTTGTTCATAGAGAGGTTTTGCCGTTTTAATAAAGGAGTCATGACAGCATGTTTGAAATCAGTTGGATAGATGCCCTGGCTTAGGCATTTGTTGATTAAGTTCAAGATATTAACATCCACGGTATCCACGATCTGCTTAAAGAGCCGTGGTGGCATGATGCCGTCTTTTGAAAAGGAAGGTTTTAAGTGTGCAATAATATCTGCTAGAGCAGATCGAGTCATAGGATAAAAGTCGCTCCACTCCCTAGGGAAAGTCCATGGTGATGGAGAGGGAACATCAGCCCCTACCTGTGGTATATGAGCACAGAGGTTCATAAAATTTCTTAAAATTTTTTTTTAAACTCTTCACAGGTGATCGTTAAGGAGTCCGGATGCAAATTTTGGATAGGATTTATAGCCGCATTGATTGTGTCAAATAACACTTTGGGATTATTAGCATTCTTTAAAATAGTCTCAGAATAAAATTTGTGCTTGGCGTCCTTTGATAGCTTCTGAAATGTAACCAAAGATTCTCTGAACAAGTCGTAATGCCCTTACATTTACATTTATGCATTTGGCAAACGCTTTTATCCAAAGCGACTTACAGGGACCTTATTACAGGGACAATTCCCCTGGAGCAACAAGGAGTAAAGTGCCTTGCTCAAGGACACACTGGTGGTGACCGCTGGGATCGAACCAGCGACCTTCTGCATATCAGTTCCATGGTTTAACCCACTGGACCACCATCTCACTTGAATTTTAGATTTTCTCCATCTCCTCTCTGCCTGCCTAGACAGTCGTCTCAGTGTGCGAATGTCATAATTTACCCATGGCGGGAAAGTATGACTAGTATGTTTAAATGTATGCGGAGCAATAACGTCAAGAATTTCAGAACAGACAGATTTGAATTGCAAGAGATGATCATCAACACTTAGAGAGCAGAGTGCAGTTTCAGAACATGTGGTTGCATACTTTGTGTCATAGAGCTCCGCAAACTCACCACTCGTCGCTGGAGTTATTTTTCTAGCAGGCTTTTTTGTCCGAGGCCTCATTAAAGTCTTTGCAATACACAGATAAAAAAAACACTGATTTATGATCTGAAAAGGGCACTTCATCAACATTTAAGTCCTGAATGGGCAGGTTATGAGATACCAGATCTAACATATGACCCAATCTTTGAGTAGGGCCTTTACATTAAGTAACGCCATGCTCAATCGCGCCTGAAGGGCCGATAAGGGTAGCTCAGGGCATAATGGCCGAAGATTTTGCTGGTTAACCCCTCCATCGTAGACCCAAACCACCGCGGTGCGGCCAGGAGCGGCCACTTTTTCGGGGATAGCCGGCACAAGCCAACTACCCAACGCTTCCCATGACCGCAAGGTCATTTTCCGCCCCTCTGTTTCGACTGTAGTCTGACTATAGTTGACACGTTCAACCTTATGTCGACGTCACAACGTATTGGGATCACTTCTGGGAGCCCTATCAGCTTCGAGTGTATACAGAACGGGCCAATGGGTACAGTGATAGACGCCATCACTGCTGCTAGAACCCCCTCTATGAGACACTTTTAAGTGCTTTTAAGTGGAACTCGTTCGTTGAGTGGTGCTCTTCTCTGCGAGAAAACCCCCGAAGATGTTCGATCAGTTCTGCTTTCCTTCATGTGAGGGGTACAATAACATGACCAAATAACAGCTTAAAATGTTACCTGATATAATCAAAAAAATATATATATATAATTATAATGTCATAAAACACCACTCTGCATCTTTTAATTTTCATAAAAAAAATATATTAAACATTAATAGCCACACAAATGTGGTCCAGGCAACTCTTACATTATCTTTACTGCATGTATATTTAAATATCCATAACAAATAAAGTTATGAAACTTCTCTTTGCCCTCAGTCAAAACGATTCGGCAGACCACAAATGATAGATTCATGACACCAAAGATCGCCCGTTAGATCCACACAAGATCCACTACAGGACATCAGAGCCAGCGGTAAACGTCAGAAGGACTAGCCAAGTAAAGGCTGCTCTCGCTGGGGTTAATGAGCGCTGAGCGCCCGGTGATCGCCTGGATCTCACAACTCCACAAACGCAAGAATATAAAAAAAAATAAATAGGCGCTCTCTTTATAAATAAACCACAGATTTGAGCTTTAAACAACTACATTCTCACCTGAAAAAGTCTTAAAACCTCATTTTGTGACACAGTAGTATTTTTTTAATTATGCGGGTTTCTTATCAAGTCACTTTACCACGTGACAGCAGCGAGCAGGCTCCTGATTGGTTTATGCGGCGCAAATTGACGCCAAAGTTCAAATTTTTCAAATCTAGTGTCAGATGCGAATTCGCTTCAAACGCGTGAATGCACAAAAAGCACCACTCGCGTGTAATGCGCAAGACGCTCAATTTGCGTCCAATTCACGTCCAATTTGCGTCGTTCACGCGAACTGGACGTGCGAATGAGGCGGAATCGCGTCCATCGCGCCGAAGGACCTCCAGACGCGCATCAACGTGCCTTTCCATTGACTTAACATTGAAATCACTCGCTCCTGACGCTCTATTCATTTTTGCTGTGAACACAGCATAAGGGGTAGAAATGGGATTGGGCCTAAGTGCGCTTTTTTTGAGGGTCTTACAAGATGCAAATCTCGCATACCAACGGCCATTGGCCCGTTCTGTATACACTCGAAGTGATCCCAATTTGTCGGTGATGTCTCCATTCCGTCCTTCAGGGAACGAGGGTTACATACGTAACCGAGGCGTTTTAAGAGGCAAATGATGTTCAATGTCGTGTACTTAACTTTGAAAATAAAACATGATGAAAAAATAAGGATTGTAGCTGTTTGAATTTGCTAAACAATCCTTGGTTGTCTTGACAAGAAGTTCAAAAGATTACCTGCTACTCATTAGATGAACAAAAGCATTTAAGTTGATTTGATTAGTTGAGTTAAATGCGATTAGTTGCCTTATTTAGATTTTTTTTAAGTTAGCTGAACTTTATAATTTTTTTGAATGACGTGGTTTTAAGTTCTATCTGATCTAAGCTGTCCTTTCTGAGCACTAATATATCAAATATCGTATTTTTCTGTTCAGATGGAATGAAGTTTGTTTGCATGAAAGGGAAGTTGCATTTCCAGTGAAATGGCTTCTGGAACGAGGAAGAAATGCATGTAAAAAGCGTACAGAGATATTCACCAGCGGCTGGTTTCAGTGCACTGATGTTTTTGAGCATTGTGTTCAACATCAGTAATAGTATTGCTGTAATAGACATAATCCTGAATCAACGTTCATATCAAGCATCATCTCATTTCATGGAAGATTTAGGGCAGGGGTGGGCAACTCCAGTCCTCGAGGGCCACTGTCCTGCAGAGTTTAGCTCCAACCCTGATAAAACTCACCTGCCTGTAGCCTACTAGTAATCCAGGAGACACTGATTAGCTGGTTCAGGTGTGTTTGATTAGGGTTGGAGCTAAACTCTGCAGGACAGTGGCCCTCGAGGACTGGAGTTGCCCATGTCTGATTTAGGGTTTTAATAGTTTTCAATGGCATGTTCTTTCCGTTGTATGCATCCTGCTCTTTAAGAAGAACTTCTCCGCCCTTAAAAAGACCCAAATAGAAACAAAAGTGGTCTAACCAGCCAAGAGTCCATTAAAGGGAAAAGGGTTCTTTGTTGAACGAGAACAATGAAGAAATGAAGTAGATTGATAATTTAGGGGCATAGAGTTCAAGAGCAGCGAAAAATGACTTGTTCTCTTTTTCTTTCAGAGATGCGTTATATAAGACACTTCATCTACTGCGCTGCGCGAAACTCAGACACAAGTTTTCCATTATCAAACCGGCCGAAAGGTGGGTGAAAATGAAGATCAGCCAGCATTACTTCTATTTCAAAGAACTGACCGTTTAATGAAAGGTCTTTGTTTCCCTCTCAGTATAGAACTCAAGAGTTTCACGCAGGAGCTGACGGATTTCTTGAGCTGCCCGAAAAAATCCAACGAAACCGAGCGGGAGCTAAACAGGTTTGTGCCTTTAATGGCAGGTGATTGACATGCATTGCATTCAAGGTCTACATTTTCAGATTGCCTGAGGATAGTACTGATGATCTTGCTGCCACAATCTGCTATTTGAGCTACAAAAAAACTTGTATGTTCAGTTGTACATTCCTTTAGTGTCTTTATCTCTCAATCTTTGTAGCCTTTTTTTACTAACGACACGCAGTGAAAATAGTTATTTGTGCTGCTTTTTTGTAGGAGTTTCCCTTTCAGGGTCTTTTCACATTTGCCTTGTTTGGTCAGGATTTTCAAACTTTTCAATTTGGTCCGAATCAAAATTCTAGGTGTTAATCCTACCCCGGGCCAAACAAGGCAAGGCAAGTTTATTTGTATACCGCATTTCATAAGCGGTGGCAATTCAAAGTGCTTTACACAGAAATGAAGTTAAAATATTCGTAAGTGAATAAAATAAAATAAAAATATATATAGTATCTGTAGCCCGGTATGTGAGATAGTGACAACACCGGACACAGAGTAACGGGGTATTTTATTCCAGACTGCACTTGGAACAGCGCAGCGTTAATTAAGTAAAATTTCAGAAACTTAGAGTAGAAAGGTTTGTGTAAAGTGATTGAAATCAATAAAGTTTGCTTTTCACATCAAAATTAGTCTCTCTATCTCTCTTGTTCTCAGTCACAACATTAAAAGGTATCAATCACAGAAACTAGACTAGTTAACATAGACAACAGTAGCAGCCTCTCATTCTAGAAAACAAATGCACAAATAATTATAACATTTTTCAGCACAGAAGACCAAGAAAAGGCTACTTATATTACATGCAAAATACATGGCAATGAAATTAGAAGTTACATTTTTGAGTATTTGCAATACCTTTCAAAAATGATTAAACAATTTAACACTTTGTCTTACATCAGCAAATAAACACTTGTACAACTTAAAAAAATAAATAAATGATATTCAAACTTACTTTACATCACCACTCTATAACCTGTACATGTTTTCACAGTGAATGACGCACTCAATTTTCCCCTGCGGACAGTAAAATAAATAATACATCACTCTTCTTCAATATTTGGAACACAAGACTAATAAACACTTCTTGGAAATCAACTAAAGTGAACAACACTCACTCTGATGTTTCACGCTCAACCCAGAAACACACTGAGGGCCTACACAGAGCACTCTTCTCCCCTCTTAATTAGACAGAATTACCACAAATCAAAAACACTGGTTCACATCAAATTATACACAAAATAATCTTAACATTACGCTGGTATTGACGATAGTTCATCACTTACGCTTCTAGAGAATTGTGTTGTTGGGATTTCCCCACACAGAGATGCGTCTCGACAGAAATCACCATCAATTAACACAATACACAGCCATCCGGCCAAGCCAACACTGAGAAGGACTTCAGAAACTACTAAAAGTGCATATTTCTCACTATTTTGGTTATATCATCAACTTTTGTGGCCTTGATTCGACACAGCACCCGCATGAGCATCATCCGAACCACGTTGGGAAATCGCGCTGCTCACAGACCACTCCCGCGACACTTCCAGACAGTGACGTTTCTTAAAGGGCCAGCGTAACATTCCATCCATGGATGAGAAAAGCACTAAAACACTTTATATGTTCAGTTCACTTAACACAGGGCTTTGATAACCAGTCCAGTTATTGACTTTAGTAACTTTTGACCTGGTTACACTCTCCCCTGCTGATAGTCGACGTCTCCGGTGACTACCAACCCTAATCATCTTGCCCTCCTTGAAGCTTTCCTGTGGTATAGAGGACCATTCCAGCTAGCACCTGGGAGAGCACATCAGGACTAAAAGACACTGCATTACACGACGACTTTGGCAAGCGGTTCGGGTTACTATGCACTCCTGCAGTTGTCCTTTGTGTTCTACGCACAGCAGGACAAGGCACTTCTGGCTTAACACACTCTTCTCTTTCCTTTCTAGGTGCAGGCACTGGTCTCATCGCTGGATTCTCAGCAGGTAAGTGGACACTTTCTGTTTCCAGAGATATTGGCGTCACTTCCAGGGTATCCTCAGGGTCCTCGTTGCACTTTGGTTTCGTGCAATGGCCCCTCTTATCAGATTCCTCTGTTTGATTCTTAAAACAGTCTCTACGTCTAGGAACTGGCTGTCTTTGACGCTCAGATGCTGGTGCTACTGTCAGTTTCTCCTTGGGACACGGAACTTCCTCCACTAGAACACACTCAGCTTCCAATGAGGTCATCTCTGATTCAGAATCTGGGGTAGGTACCTCTTCCACAGACTTTTTCCGACGCCTTGGCATGGGCACTGGGGCTGGATTATTGCAGGGTCTGAGGTTGGATCTGTGCACTCTCTTCACTGTACCTCCTTTCACAGGCTCCACGGTGTAGGTCGTCCCTTGAACCTCTAACACCTTGTACATTGTTGAAGACCATGCATCCTGAATCTTGTTTCTTCCTAGTGTCGTAGGTACACATGTTGTCCAATCTCTACAGCAGGGCAAAATACCTTATCCTCATTCCGCGCTGCTCTTTCCACAGCCTTCCTTTCCGCATATTCCTTAGCCCGAACATGAGCATCTCGGAGGCGTTCCTGGTGTACTTTTAACCAGTCAGGTTTGTCATCGGTTACAGGCTCCTGGCCCAACAGAGCATCAACCGGCAGATGCGGCTGGATCCCAAATAACAGATAGTACGGTGAGTACCCTGTGGATGAGTGTGGCGTCACATTATATGCGTAGACGAGCTCTGATAAGTGTTCAGGCCACCTGCGCTTCCTTTCGGGTGGAAGGGACTTCAAGAGGTCATGAAGTGTTCTATTGAACCTCTCACATTGAGGATTGCCCTGGGGGTGATGTGGTGTTGTGCGCGTTTTCTTGACTCCATACAATTTGCAGAGCTCCGCAATCACAGCACTTTCAAAATTCTGGCCCTGGTCCGAGTGCAAACGTTGGGGCACTCCATATTTCAGGAACCATTCTCTGAGGAGGATCTTGGCAGTGGTCTCCGCCTTCTGATCACGGGTGGGAAATGCTTGACTGAACTTTGTGAACACATCCGTCACTACTAGAACATTTTCTCGTCCATCCTTGGCTGGTTCGAGAATCGTAAAGTCTACTGCTACAACCTGCAATGGACGTGTGGCCAAGAATGAAGCCCAAGGTGCCTTAACTTTTGGTTGCGGCATCTTCGCCAACACGCAACGCTGACATCGCTTTACCCACCGTTCCACATCCTCATACATTCCTCCCCAGAAACATCTCTGTCTCAACAGGCCTAAGGTCCTCTCTATACCCTGATGACCCATCTGATCGTGAACATTCTTTAAGACTTGATCTGTCAAACAGGTAGGTAACAACAACTGATGACATTCTCAAGTGTGGACATCATTGATCACACGGTATAACAGACCATCCTTTTCACTTATCTTTGGCCACTGCTTCAACAGGGATCGCACAGCTCTGGGCAAACCTATCCTCTCTTGCTTGGTAGGTTTCCTTTGCCTGCTCCAGAACTTCTTGAACACCCTGAGCGTTGGATCGGACTCCTGGAACTGACAAAGTTCCGACTTTGAATACCCAGGCAGAGTGGGGGTATTCTCACACTCGATATCCTCCTATCCTGCCGAGGTCGCCTGTAACTGCCTAACTTTGCTGCACTCAACTCCTGCTGCTACCAGGTCTGGTCCCAGAGCTGTTCCTGTCCTGAGCAAGTTACAGATCGCCACACAGCCATCATACTCGGCGTCTTCGCTTGCGGAGACCGGTTCATCAGATCCTGGTCTCCTCGAAAGAGCATCAGCAGCAGTGTTACACCGCCCAGGGCGGTACTTGACTTCAAAATCAAACACAGCGAGTTGAGCAGCCCAGCGTTGTTCAATGGCTCCCAATTTGGCAGTCCCGAGGTGGCAGGGGGGGTTGTTGTCCGTTATGATGGTGAATTTGGACCCCAGCAGAAACTTTTCAGTGACAGCCCACTTAAGCGCTAACAGTTCCAGCTTCATGCTGCTGTAGTTTTTATCATTTCTCTCAGCCCCTCTCAACCTTCTACTGGCATAAGCAATCACAGTCTTCTTACCCTTTTGTTGCTGATACAAGACCGCTCCCAACCCCTGGTTGCTAGCATCAGTCTCAATCACAAAGGGAAGCGTGAAATCAGCATAACCGAGCGTGGGTGCACTGGTAAGTCTGCCTTTAAGATGTTCAAATGCCGTCTGACACTGAGGAGTCCAGACACTCTTATACAGCTGAACTGCCTTGACGTGGCTTGTCTCTCTAAGGCACACATTCACCACATCATGCAGCGGTCCGGCTATCTGGGAGAAACCCTCGATGAATCTCCGGTAATAACTACAAAACCCCAAGAACGACCGGAGTTCCTTGAGAGTACTGGGGACTGGCCACTCCCGAACAGCACTTATCTTATCAGGGTCTGTACTAACGCCTTGGGATGAAACTTGATGGCCAAGGAATCTCACTTCCGGCTGCAGGAAATGACACTTCTCTATTTTAATCTTCAACCCAGTTTCCTTTAACCTTCTAAACACGGCTTCAAGTCGCACAAGATGTTCATGAAAGGTGGAGGAGTACACCAACAAGTCATTCAAGTAGATGAGCACAATTTGGAACACAAAGTCACTCATTATGGCCTGCATGAGCCGCTGGAACGTGGCGGGTGCATTGCATAGCCCAAAAGGCATCCGATGGAATTCATAGAGGCCAAACGGCGTAGTGAAGGCTGTCTTATGCCTGTCCTTTTCATGGACCGCAACTTGATGGTAACCGCTAGCAAGGTCTATTGTCGAGAAAACTTGTGCCCCGCCCAATGCATCCAAGCTCTCATCGATGCGCGGCAATGGAAAAGCATCACGGCTGGTTTTGGAGTTTAGTTTCCTATAATCCACGCACATCCTCAGACTTCCATCAGACTTGCGCACCAGAACGATGGGTGAAGCATAGGAGCTCGAGCTTTCCTGGATGACACCCTTCCTGAGTAAACCCGAGATATGTTCCTTGACCTCGTCAAATTGAGTCGGCGGTATTCTGCGATATGGCTGAGCGACGGGAGTCTCATCCATCAAGTGGATCTCATGTTTCACCCGATCTGTATATCCCAGGTCTTCATCACAGCCTGCAAACACATCTGCATACTTCAAAAGTAGCACTCCAAGCCTTGCTTGCTGTTCCGGTGTACCTCCAATATGCAGTCTACTCAACAGATTACTTAGGTTAGTACCAGACTCTGGTTTATCCTTCTCATCGACTCTCACTTCTTCGTGATCAGCAGAGATACGCTGGAATCTCACCTGACAAGCTTCACTCTCAACACACTGACAGGGGGTAAGTATTCCAAGCGGAACTTTAGGGAGCAGCCAGACATCTTCTTGGGAGAAGTTGACCACTTGAACTGGAAACACTTGCCTTCCGGATGGCACTAAGGTGGGCATGGGGATCAATCCACCTGGTAATGGGGTGCTTCCTGGTTCCAGCAATAGCCAAGCATTGGCATCAGGGTCTCTCTTATTTACTCTGGCATAAACGATGGCTACAGAGGATGCTGGAATATGGGTTTTGCCTTTGCCCCGAGAACTAACTCTGGCTGTTGCCCTTGTCTTCCCTCGTTCATCTTCCTGTACACGGGTAAAGGCTTCTCGCCACACAGAGTCCAACTTTCCTCCTAATGTGGTGTCAAACTCCGTCAGCGCTAACTCTCTGCATCTCTGGGCGATATTCATGCCTATGATACCGGGTGGAGTTGGGTCCGGCCCTGCAGCATCCACATCTCGGACTATCAGAAAACCACACTCCGGGATAGTTAGCCCCATCACTTGAATGTCCAATTCAACATATCCCAGGTACGGCAGGGGTAATTTGTTAGCTGCAGTTATTCTTAGCCACTTAGAGGTGCAATGAAGGTCTCCGTCCTCTCCGTGTAGGTTTTCTCTGAAGAAGCTTTCCGTTAGGGTACACACATTACTTCCTGTGTCTAGCAGACATCTCACTGGAACACCACCAATGCAAATATCAACTTCAGGGCACCTTCCAACGGCACGCTCCAAGAACCGTTCTTTTGTTAACGTACTGCATCCCGAGCCTTCTGGTTTTCCTCGCATTGCTCGGCTCACTGCAACGGAGGGACGCCGTTTCCCTGTACCGTAGAACTTGTGGTGGGAGCGGGCTGGCCTTTGAAACTACGAGGTACAGGACACTGTCTGGCTATATGTCCCACTCCGTCACACCTCAGACAGATGGGCTGGCCATCATCTGTGTACTTGGGCTTGGCTTTGGGATGGCCAATCTGGTTACCACTTGAACTAACCTTCTGTACAGTGAGTTCACGAACCGCATTAGTGAGTTCTCCAATGGCTTTACCCTGCTGAGTGATTATCTTCACTACCTCCTGCAGAGCCACAACCATATCACTTTGTGCAGTACTGACCGGATTTGAAGGTTCTGACATCCCTTCCGAACATCTACTCACAATGTGTCGACTCCTGGCCACATTAGCTCCACGGGGTCTGTCCTCCATAACCCACATCATGGCCTCTTCACGGACATTAAACAGGGTAGATTGAGGCTTTTCTCTGACAAGCTTGCGCAGCTCCCTACGCAGGGTTGCATCTCTTATGCCTTCGATGAACTGATCTCTTAATGCAAGCTGGGGGTCAGACAGAGCGTTATGGGACTGCTGGAGAGCAAAATTAAGAAGTTGGGAGGGGGCATGGGAAAAGTCACGGAGGTCGTCCCCCTCTAACTGTCTACGCGCATAGAAAGCATGCAACAACTGTGGGGTAGTACGTTTCTCCCTAAATGCCCCCCTCAAATATGAAAACAGATCACTGGATTGTTTGGTCTCCCCCCCCCCATACACAGCTTGACTTCGTCTAAAGCTGAACCTCTTAAATGGGAAAGTATGAAATCCAATTGGTCGTCAGTGTTCAAACCCCTTACTCGAATTACACGTTCAACCTCGTCAATGAACTCATCTACAGATTGACCATCTTTAACATGATCACCACTAAATGGCACAATTTGACGTTCCCTTGGAATATAAACATACGATCTAGTAGCATTATTCATATTAGACAGGGCTGACATTACTTGGTCGTGTCTTCGACCTAACTCCAGAATTTGTGACTGCAGTTCTGCCACAGGATTACCCTCATCATCCTGGCCCGCCGCGCCAGCAGTGTCCACATCACGGCTGGCTCCAGCCCAAGCAGCGGGAACATCGTCGTCCGGGTCCATGGTCTCGCAATGTCTCTATCTCGAATGGCACACAGTAATAAAACACAGTCACTGCAGTTTAACCTGAAGGGCTATTCTCTGCGGTCGCCTTTGCCAACGATCTCAGCTTCAAAGTGAACACCCTCCTGCGTTCTTGAAAACTGGTCCCTTGCTTCACCGCAGGCTCTCCAGGCACGTCACGTCGTCAGCCTCCCTGGCACCGGTTACTCGACGCCTCTTCACCACTACTGTTGTCTATGTTCTATGTTCTACTGTCACCCCGAAATTAGCAATGGAACCCCACTCCTGGTACCAAAATTATCTGTAGCCCGGTATGTGAGATAGTGACAACACCGGACACAGAGTAACGGGGTATTTTATTCCAGACTGCACTTGGAACAGCGCAGCGTTAATTAAGCAAAATTTCAGAAACTTAGAGTAGAAAGGTTTGTGTAAAGTGATTGAAATCAATAAAGTTTGCTTTTCACATCAAAATGAGTCTCTCTATCTCTCTTGTTCTCAGTCACAACATAAAAGGTATCAATCACAGAAACTAGACTAGTTAACATAGACAACAGTAGCAGCCTCTCATTCTAGAAAACAAATGCACAAATAATTATAACATTTGTCAGCACAGAAGACCAAGAAAAGGCTACTTATGTTACATGCAAAATACATGGCAATGAAATTAGAAGTTACATTTTTGAGTATTTGCAATACCTTTCAAAAATGATTAAACAATTTAACACTTTGTCTTACATCAGCAAATAAACACTTGTACAACTTAAAAAAATAAATAAATGATATTCAAACTTACTTTACATCACCACTCTATAACCTGTACATGTTTTCACAGTGAATGACGCACTCAATTTTCGCCTGCGGACAGTAAAATAAGTAATACATCACTCTTCTTCAATATTTGGAACACAAGACTAATAAACATTTCTTGGAAATCAACTAAAGTGAACAACACTCACTCTGATGTTTCACGCCCACCCCAGAAACACACTGAGGGCCTACACAGAGCACTCTTCTCCCCTCTTAATTAGACAGAATTACCACAAATCAAAAACACTGGTTCACATCAAATGATACACAAAATAATCTTAACATTACGCTGGTATTGACGATAGTTCATCACTTACGCTTCTAGAGAATTGTGTTGTTGGGATTTCCCCACACAGAGATGCGTCTCGACAGAAATCACCATCAATTAACACAATGCACAGCCATCCGGCCAAGCCAACACTGAGAAGGACTTCAGAAACAACTAAAAGTGCATATTTCTCACTATTTTGGTTATATCATCAACTTTTGTGGCCTTGATTCGACACAGCACCCGCATGAGCATCATCCGAACCACGTTGGGAAATCGCGCTGCTCACAGACCACTCCCGCGACACTTCGAGACAATGACGTTTCTTAAAGGGCCAGCGTAACATTCCATCCATGGATGAGAAAAGCACTAAAACACTTTATATGTTCAGTTCACTTAACACAGGGCTTTGATAACCAGTCCAGTTATTGACTTTAGTAACTTTTGACCTGGTTACATATAACAGTTATAATAGGAATTAAAAGAAATAAAAAATAAACAATCTGGGGTGGAAGAAAATGGAGAGTCAGGTTTAATTTAAAAATATTTGTCAGGTAACTGTGCGTTTAGACAGTACCCTTACAGACAAATCTTCTTGGCCTAACTTGAGGGCTTTCTCTAGATGTTTTACCCATCAGAGCCGATCTAAATGGTTCTTCCTCGCACCAGAGGGAGTACTCAAAAAAATAAACAGGCAAAATTTGGTCCGACGAAAAGAGGTAATCTCGGTCCGGATCAAACTGAACAAAGGTTCGGTTAGTTTCTAGCTTTATGGTTCGGACTTTCAGAGCATTTACAGGAAGTTCCTGTTTATGTTTAAATATTATAATGTTATTTTTAAATTTCATCTCGGCTATATTGATTATGAAAAGTGAACAGATGCGCAGAAGGTCAGAAATGATTGTGACCACTTCATTAAGTTTTGTTTTGTAGAAAGCATTTCTTTAAAGTGAATTTTGTTTTGTATAATTTGCATCTTAATTTTAATCAATGTTTCATCAGCCAATTGTCTGGATTTAATAAATAAGAAGCAAATATAGCAGACAATAATAGTGACATGGACGCGCCGGCGCGATCACGATTGCTCTTGAACACGTCTCAGCAGAACCCAAACTCAGCAGATATGAAAAATATGTATAGAAAGCTTGAAATGTCTACTTTTAAACAAAATAATTCCAAACGAAAAGAAATAGTCCAGCAATGCGCACTGTTCACTAGTGGCAACGATATGTGTCCGTTCATTCATTCTTGTCAAAGACGCTGACGTCAGACGCACGTCTGTTTACAAACCGATTGATGTCCAGATGCCGCCCACATAGATGATGACGACAGGACGCAAGTACATCATGTAAAGTTCTCTAGTCCGCTCGCATGATGGCAATGTGAAACCAAACCAAAACTAACCGTATGTATAAAATGTATTAAAACATGAACTTTGGTTCGGACCTTAAGGTGTGAAAACGCCCTTAGACACAAAATTTATGGGAGTATTTAAATGAATCACGCAAGGTGATTTACTAAGGTTTGCGCTCGTCAATTTACTGGTGTTTGCGGCCAACAAAAGCACTTCTTAAACCAGACTCTAACTGGTAGATTGCATTGGTCATTATGGAAATTATCCTATTTAATGTGCGTGTCGTGAAAAAATACTATAGTATATTATAGTAAAATGACTCTAGTAAATACTATAGTGTTTTTGAACCGTACTATAGTAAATATACTACAGTAAATTAACAAAGTGTAGTAAATACTATAATATACTACAATTTACTGCAGTATCTTTACTATAGTATGGTTCAAAAACACTATAGTATTTACTAGAGTAATTTTACTGTAATTTTACTATAATATACTATAGTATTTTTTCATGTGGGTAGATCACGCGCAGAACTATCTGCACTTTTTCCGGAATTGCGCTTTCACGCTAATTTTCCCTGTTTAGTAAATCTGGCCCTTGGTATTTTAGGAGAGCAGAGTCTGATACTGTGTAGAAGAATTTCTCAGGAATTCCCAAATATGGTTTTGTTATGATCAGAGCCAGGTCCTGACGTCTTTGGGGCCATAAGCAAAATTGTCCTTAAGGCACTCCATGCCGCACATTCACAACCCCAACCCCCCCCCCAAAATGCAAATCTCGCACTCCCATGTGCATTGCCTCGTTTAGTTACACTTGAAGAGGATTTGGCTCTCTATTCTCCATTCGTCAGATCTCATCGACGTAACGTTGAACGTCATTGTTTCTCAATGACAGTGTTTAAAGAGACAAGCTGTTAAAAACTCTGTCAAGCTGTCACAGATAGAGCTGCTCATGTAATGTGAATTGTTAAACTCCTCCCTCTCTCTCTCTCTCTCTCTCTCTCTCTCTCTCTCTCTCTCTTTGTGTTTATGACAGAATGAGACTGCAGTTTTGTTGTAATGCCTCAGGATCATTAATTCTCACCAAACACAACACACCTGTCAATCAAGCCATCCTGTATGAAACAAGCACAACAAGGACATACAAAATCACCCCCGACCTTCACAGTATGCTGCCCGAGGTGTGTGTGTGTGTGTGTGTGTGTGTGTGTGTGTGTGTGTGTGTGTGTGTGTGTGCGTGCATTGTGCTTGTAATTTTTTTCATATTGAGGTGAAGTAACAAGCTGGAATGTGTACATGGCCTTAGTGAACAGAGAAAAGTCATCCGTGGGTTAAAATAGGAATACAGCGAAAAGATTATCAATGTGCTTCCACACGTGTGTTAATTTCGTTGACGAATAATTTTTGGCAACAACCTTTTTTCACTGACGAAAACGAGACGATAACTAAATAAAAACTAGTGTTGGATGACAAAAACTATGGCGAAAATCAACTGTCATTTTCGTCAACAAATAAAAACGAGAGGAAAATGTTAGGAAGGGACGATTAGGGAAGAGATCGGGTCAGAACTGATGTCCTGTGTAACAGATGCTGATCAAACCGCTGGAAAACACACAAACATACCCAATCCAGCTCTCCAGAGCGGCTCAATCAATCAATAACACACATTTATGCCAGGGAATTGTTTATGAACTAATGATGATGAATAATATAATACAATGTTTATATAGTAATATGTTTTAGACGGTTGTAATGACGCATATTTTATCTCCTGAACTTGAATGAGCTCCTGCAACTTTAATAGAGGCGCAGACATTTCAAAATAAGAGTCATTGTGTATTTCCAGCTTGTTTATCATTAAAAGTCACGCATTATATATTCATTTTTGCTTACACAATAAACTGTATTTAATTGAATTCCCATTTAATTCATAGTCAGGAGGAAAGACCAGTATTTAACACATGTTCAATAAAGTATCAGGGTTATAATAGTTCACTAAAACCATTTTTAAAAAATCTTCATTACTTGAAATTAAATAAATGTTAACTGAAATAAAATAAAAAAACACTTATTTAAAGCTTTAGCTTAATCTGATATGGCCTACTAACTAAAACAGAAATACAAAGTTATAAAAACTATATAGACGTTTTTAAAAAACAAACAAAAAAGTGAATTGAGCTCTTTCGTGTATTTTTAATGTCAAAAACAAAATGATGTCAAAATGTCAGTTCAAGTGACAGTCGGTTATGTAATGCTTAAATGCTTAATGTATTACAATTGAACTAAACTCATTAGATTTTAGTCTAATATTTAGTCGACTAAAACTAGACTAAAACTAAAAACAATTCAGGTGACTAAAATATGACTAAAACTAAATGGCATTTTAGTCAAAAGACTAGGACTAAAACTAAATCAAAATTCGCTGTCAAAATGAACACTGGACGCATGCTAACCAGATGCTTCTCCATATGTACGGTATCCACATGTATAGGGTTTTCAGTCCCTCCAGAAAAACGTGATTATGCGATCGCATAAATAATACATAATCAGCCAAAGTCTGCATATTTATGCGGGGGCCGCATTTTTTCAAATACGCCGCACTTTCGCCGCGTAAATTGCCTATTTCCGCGTGCAAAATATGCGTGGCTAGCATGATTTTATAATCCCGCATTTTTGTTACAAAAAAAGTCATATTAGCAGAAAGTGGAAAAATGTTTGTTTACTTCACACAAGAGCCGCCATTTCCCCCTGTTGCCATGGGAACGTTTTGAAGAGACGTAAATACCCAATGCAAACGTCATCGAAAAGCTGCAAACCCTGTGGAGAAACCATAGATATCGCTGAAACCATGATGAAGCACGCAAATTCCCATCTGCCAACAAAAATAACATCAAAAGACCAAAGCAAAGCAGTTCCCATTCAGTCGGTCACGTTCGATGTACGTCGGACGTACCGACGAATTGGGATCACTTCAGGGAGCCCCTATCAGCTTCTAGATATAGAGAACAGGCCAATGGGCCATTGGCGTGCGAGATTTGCATCTCGCGCTCCGCCCCGCGCCGCGGGTATAAACAGGAAGCGAGAGCGAATGCACGCTGTCATTCACTTCGGAGCCGAACGGCGTTGATGAAGCAAGACTGCTTTTCTAAAAGAGAGCCTATCTGCAAGAGAGATGCTCCAGAGAACAAAAAGGACGCTCTGTGTTGGCGAAAAGGCACAATCAGCGCGACCGCATGTTCACCGCTGCATCAGCATAACAAACTGCTGTTCTCACAGCAACTGTCGGTTTGGTGAGGGCGTTTGTTTCAGTGAGAGCAAACACAGGACTGCACTTACCACCTGTGTGTTGCTGCGGTCTTCCCCTGGGTGCTTCAGCACTGTTTAAAGAGTGTTTCCTCACAAAAGAGCAACACGGGTGTGACACTGCGTCTTTTTCAAGACGTCATTCCACTCGTGCGTTTCTGGATGTGGTTGTTTCCTGTCCTGACGGCCACGATCCCTCTCGCATAAACATGTTGAGACTGTGTTCGTGGGTGATCCATGTTCTCTCAGGGGAACGGGATCACGTCGACGCGCTGGTCATCTCACCTTCCGCGTGAGGGTTGAGTGTTCAGCGCGCCGTGTGCCGTCTGGCTGCCGGGGTGACAGCGCGGGTTGCCACGGCAACTCTGCGCGCGTCACTCTGCGCCTCCGATGCGCGGTCGAGACTATGATGCCTCAAACGGGGTTGAATCCCTTCGCTTATACCCCGATCTAGTCTCTTTTCTGGTGCACCAGAGGGGGGACTATTTTGGCTGATAAGCCTGGGTGGCCTGAGGATTACAGTGAGGCTTCCCCGCCGCGTACATCTCTGTGGGCCCCTCACTCCTCTATCGCATCGCAAGCATGTTGAGACTGTGTTCGGGGGTGGTCTATGCTCTCTCATGAGAGCATAGCCACGTCGGCGCGCTGTTCGTCTTGCCTTTTTCATAAGGGCTTGAGTGTTCAGAGCGCCGTGTGCCGTCTCACGGCCACGCCCACTGTCTCACGTGTCTGCTGGTAGCTTACAGATGGGATTGCTGGTCCTTGAAAGGGGACCTAGCGTTTCATTTGGGGCTCTAGCAGAGGACAGATGTCAATCGCTGCATCGGAGAGAGGGCTGTTATGTGTTGAAAATGAAGATGATGCTGAGATTCCCACCGTAATAGTGGGCGCTCGTGCTGAATCAGATTCATACTTGACAGCCATGCTTTCCTGGATGGCTGAGGCATAGTGCAACGCGTAAATCGCCTTGCCTGTCCCTTGCCTTTTTTCGGATGTGCATTGGAAGGCTTTGGCATTGTGGAACTATTGGTGCCAAAATATGGAACACCAATAGGGCCATAATCTGTATAAAGTTTTCCTCTCTCTCACTACCCTCATCGGTGGGGTGGCAGTGCCACTGGCAGGCCACCTCCGCCCTGCTTGGTGCACGAGGGTAGTTCTGAGCCGAGGTTAAGCAGCGCACAGCGCTGGCCCTTGGCTAGACGATGTCCACCCTGGTCCAGAAACACAATTGACCCGGATTTGGTCTGGAACTGTTCTTCCCCGGAGGAGGGCCGGGTGGAAAACCATTAGTAATTCTGTTCCGCCACTGATGTTAAAAACAGCCAGTGGTACCCAAAAAAAAAAAAAAAAAAAGAGCAGTTCCAATACCTCTGGGTCTCGGGAGTTCAGGAATGGCAGCGTGTGACGCTACAAAGCCTCGCCGCTTTCATTCCCGTCCCCACAAGAGGGCGAGAATGGCAGTGTGTGACGCTACAAAGCCTCGCCACTCTCATTCCCCTCTTCTCAGCGGTGCGTGGACAACAGTGCGCGACGCTATGCCTCGCCACTCTTGTTCCCCGCTGAGGAAGGAGGTGAGGCAGACCGCGCGCAACGCCACAAAGCCTTGCCACGCTCAGCCCCTCCTTCCTTTGGGAGCGCGCTTGGCGGTGGTCGACGCTCCCATGCCTCGCCACCCTCAGACGCCTCTCCCTTCGCCAGCAGGGGTCGCCAGCTGTGGGAACGCACTCAAGTGGCCTCCCCACACTCGCACGCCCCCTCCGCGGACACAGGTAAGTGTTGCACAGCACACTCAGATCCCACTTCGGGCCGCTGCATGCCGTCCGAGTCGGATCCCTGCATTCCGCGTCGGGTACGTCTGTGGTTAATCCCCTTGCTCGGTGTCTGGAAGCCTGGCTAGAGCTTCCCAGCCCGTCTCGGGGCCGTACCATCAGACTCGGCTATGCAATTCAGTTCGCCAGGCGTCCCCCTAAGTTTGGGGGCATTCACTTCCCAGTAGCGAATGAGAACGCCCCCGTGCTCCGGGCGGAGATTGC
The DNA here is from genome assembly GCA_033150135.1 of Gobio occitaniae. Taxonomy (NCBI): domain Eukaryota; kingdom Metazoa; phylum Chordata; class Actinopteri; order Cypriniformes; family Gobionidae; genus Gobio; species Gobio occitaniae. The sequence continues at coordinate 36,379 of JARQWZ010005845.1, forward strand.
AGTCCTACTGGCGAAGGACGCGATGGAGCCGGTCCCTCCAGCCGATATGAGGTCCGGGTTCTACAGCCCGTACTTCATTGTACCCAAGAAAGGCGGCGGGTTATGGCCGGTCTTGGACCTGCGATTCTTGAACCGGTCCCTTCACAGGCTGCCGTTCAGAATGCTAACGCAGAAGCGCATCTTCAGGTGCGTCCGTCCCCAAGATTGGTTTAAAGCGATCGACCTGAAGGACGCGTACTTTCATTCTCGATTCCCCTTGTCCGGCCCTTTCTGCGCTTCGCGTTCGAGGGACGGGCATGTCAGTACCGCGTCTTGCCCTTCGGCCTGTCCCTGTCGCCCGCGTCTTTACGAAGGTTGCAGAGGTGGCCATTGCCCCCATGAGAGAGCATGGTGTTCGCATTCTCAACTACCTCGACGACTGGCTGATCCTTGCCCAGTCGTGAGAGCAGTTGTGCGAACACAGGGACAAGGTGCTCAGTCACCTCAGCCATTTGGGACTTCGGGTCAACTGGGAGAAGAGCAAACTCTGTCCCACACAGAGGATCTCTTTTCTCTGTATGGAGATAGACTCGGTCGCCATGACAGCGCGCCTCACCGAGGAGCGCGTCCAGTCAGTGTTGAACTGCTTGAATTCGTTCAAAGGCAGGACAGCGGTACCACTGAAACATTTTCAGAGGCTCCTGCGGCATATGGCATCCGCAGCCACAGTAATGCCGCTCGGATTGCTTCATATGAGACCGCTTCAACGCTGGCTACACGATCGAGTCCCGAGATGGGCGTGGCACAGCGGTTCCCTCCGTGTCCAAGTGACTCCGAGGTGCCACCAAACCTTCGGCCCATGGTCGGACCCTTTGTTTCTACGGGCGGGAGTCTCCATAGAACAAGTGTCCAGGCACTCCGTTGTCTCCACGGATGCCTCATCCACGGGTTGGGGTGCCATGTACAACGGGTTTGCAGTTTCGGGTCTGTGGACGGGGCCTCAACTGTTATGGCATATCAATTGCCTCGAGTTGTTAGCAGTTCGTCTTGCACTCAGCCGCTTCAAAGTTCCGCTCAGAGGCAAGCACGTTCTGGTCCGGACGGACAACACTGCGACCGTTGCGTACGTCAAAAAACAGGGTGGTCTACGCTCTCGTCGCATGTCACAACTGGCCCACAGCTGGCCCCGGGAAGAACGCAAGTTTGCATTTCCCCCAGTGAGCCTTCTTGCGCAGACACTGTGCAAAGTCAGGGAGGACGAGGAGCAAGTCCTGTTGGTCGCTCTATATTGGCCCAACCGGACTTGGTTCCCGGAACTAGTGCTCCTTGCGACAGCACCTCCCTGGCCCATTCCTCTGAGGAAGGACCCTTTGGCACCCGCGTCCAGACCTCTGGAAACTCCATGTCTGGTCCCTGGACGGGACGCGGAGGTTCTAGGTGACCTACCGCAAGCGGTAGTTGACACCATCACTTCCGCTAGAGCCCCCTCTACGAGGCGCCTCTATGCGTTGAAGTGGAACCTGTTCGTCGATTGGTGCTCTTCTCGCCGAGAAGACCCCCGAAGGTGTTCGATCGGATCTGTGCTTGCCTTTCTACAAGATGGGTTGGAGCGAAGGCTGTCTCCCTCCACCCTCAAAGTCTATGTTGCCGCTATCGCCGCTAATCATGAGCTAGTAGATGGAAAATCTCTAGGTAAGCACGATCTGGTCGACAGGTTCCTTAGGGGGACGAGGAGGTTAAATCCGCCTCGTCCTCCCTCCATACCCTCTTGGGACTTAACTCTGGTGCTAACTGCACTACAGAGAGAACCCTTTGAGCCTCTGCAGTCAGCTGAGTTGAAAATTCTGTCGTTAAAGACAATACTCCTGACTGCGTTGGCCTCGATCAAGAGGGTAGGGGACCTGCAGGCATTTTCGGTTGACGAATCGTGCCTGGAATTCGGGCCCGGTAACTCTCATGTGATCATGAGACCCCGGCCTGGATACGTGCTCAAGGTTCCCACTACTCCCTTCCGGGACCAAGTGGTGAGCCTGCAAGCGCTGCCTTCGGAGGAGGCAGACCCAGCCCTAGCTTTTCTCTGTCCCGTCCGTGCTCTCCGGACTTACGTGGACAGAACGCAAAGCTTCAGGACCTCAGAGCAGCTCTTCGTCTGTTACGGAGGACAGCGGAAGGGAAAGACTGTCTCCAAGCAGAGGATGGCCCACTGGATAGTGGATGCCATCGTCTTGGCTTATGAGTCCCAAGACGTGCCCTGCCCGCTCGGGTTAAGAGCCCACTCCACTAGTTCCACTAGGGTGTTGGCTCTTCCTTGGCGCTGGCTCGTGGCGCCTCGCTGACAGATATTTGTAGAGCTGCGGGCTGGGCGACACCTAACACGTTCGCTAGATTCTATAGCCTCCGTGTAGAGCCGGTATCTTCCTGTGTGCTCACTTCCCATAGTCAGTAACACCGAAATGCCTGTTCTAGTGTCGGCTTGCTGCGCCATTCCCTCCCCTATGGTAGACGGATCTGGCGCTTATTCTGCTCCAGTCGAGTTCCCCGGATCGGCGAACCCTGTTGAGTCCTCCGCAACCCGCGGCAGTCGGACGTGGCGGAGCGTTCGACGCCAGGTCTAACACTCGTATGCATTGGTGAAACTTGTGTTAGGCTGGGTTCCATATGTAGTGACCCCCACGGCGGTCCCATATGTGTATTCTTCCACGGTACGGCTCCCTACGGCGAGCCCGTGTCTTTCCCTCGGCAGAGTCTCCTCTGCCATCCCAGGTACGTGTTGTCCCCCTCCACTAATTGGCCGGGGCCACCCCTGGGACTTCCGTATGTTGTGCTGCCCACGGCCAGCCCATACGTGTATTCTCCACATGGTAACTCCCTCTGGGCATGGTGTGGCTTCCGCAGCCGCCTTCACAGGCACGCTTTCCCAGCGTTATCCAATACAGTCAGCTGAATGGGCTTTTGCGGAACAGCAGCTTGGACTCTCCCTGCGTGAATTCCCCGCCTGCATCAGATCGGGGTCTGAGGGGCTCATCGCTGGGCGCTGGAAGTGGTAGTAACTATGGCGTTTTCCATAGGGGATCCCAATTCGTCGGTACGTCCGACGTACGTCGAACGTGACCGACTGAATGGGAACGTCTCGGTTACGTATGGTAACCCACGTTCCCTGAAGGAGGGAACGGAGACGTACGTCCCATCGCCACAGTTGCTGTACCATCACTGCAGGTTGAGCCACTAAGTTCGGCTCCTCAGTGAAAAACAGCGTGCATTCGCTCTCGCTTCCTGTTTATACCCGCGGTGCGGGGCGGAGCGCGAGATGCAAATCTCGCACGCCAATGGCCCATTGGCCTGTTCTCTATATCTCGAAGCTGATAGGGGCTCCCTGAAGTGATCCCAATTCGTCGGTACGTCCGACGTACGTCTCCGTTCCCTCCTTCAGGGAACGTGGGATACCATACGTAACCGAGACGTTTCCCAGTGTGTTGACCGATTTTAAAACACAGCATCATGAAGCTTTGAAGCGTTATGAATCAGTGAGTCGATTCAGCGGTTCGGAGCGTTATGAATCAGTGAGTCGATTCAGCGGTTTGAAGCATTATGAATCAGTGAGTCGATTCAGCAGTTTGAAGCATTATGAATCAGTGAGTCGATTCAGCGGTTTGGAGCGTTATGAATCAGTGAGTCGATTCAGCGGTTTGAAGCATTATGAATCAGTGAGTCGATTCAGCGGTTTGAAGCATTATGTATCAGTGAGTCGATTCAGCGGTTTGGAGTGTTATGAATCAGTGAGTCGAATCAGCGGTTTGGAGCGTTATCAGTGAGTCGATTCAGCGGTTTGAAGCGTTATGAATAAGTGAGTCGATTCAGCGGTTTGAAGCATTATGAATCAGTGAGTCGATTCAGCAGTTTGGATCGCCAAAGTCACGTATTTCAGCGGTTTGAAATGCAATCCGAATCATGAATCGACTCGCTGATTCATAACGTTTCGAAGCTTCATGATGCAGTGTTTTGAAATCGGTCATCACTATATAAGTCGTTATTTAGGGGTTTTTTTTCACAAAAACTATTCTCGTCACTTCATAAAGTTATTGTTGAACCACTGTAGTGAAATATCTTCATTTGTGTTCTGAAGATGAACGGAGGTCTGACGGATGACCAACGACATGAGGGTCAGTCATTAATGACAGAATTTTCATTTTTGGGTGAACTAACCCTTTAAGAGATTGCACTTTGTGCATTGGAAGCACTCAAATGTCTGTTTTGTAAAGCTACCTCTGTAAAACAGGAAGTTATTTATTATTTTTTTCAGAAGTTGTAGCATATTCCTTTTGTAAAGCTACAGAACTTGTTTGACTCAATGTTTTGTAAATTTGAGCCGTGTGTTTATTAAGGTCTTCAATAAAAGAAGATGAGAACTTAAATATTCCCAGCACTTTCTGTGATGTAGTGCTTTTTTTCTCTTTTTCATCAAAAATAAAATTGCATAAATATCCCGCAATTTCCATCGCATTTTTTAAGAAAACGTGCCGCATCATCAAGGATTTTTGCCCGCAACAATCACAAAAAAAAGCCGAATTTTTCTGGATGGACTGGGTTATGATCAGACGGCTGGAGAGTGTATACACGTCAGTTCTATTCAGTTTGTACAGTATAAAAACCATTACGTCTATGGAGAGTCTCTGTAAACCAAATGTGTGTGTGTGTGTGTGTGCAGGACATCCCCTGGTCCGGTCGGCGTCTGGGTCAATGTGCTGTGGTCGGCAGCGGGGGGATTTTGCAAAACAGCAGCTGTGGACAAGAGATTGACAGCAACGACTTTGTCATACGGTAAACACATCCCATCATTCCTTGCTCCCTCACTGACCACAAAATATCCGTAGACATTAAAGGGGTGGTAAAACACGATTTCACTTAACTAACTTTAGCTAGTGTGTAATGTCGCTGTTCGAGCATAAACAACATCTGCAAAGTTACAACATTCAAAGTTTAAAGCAAAGGGAGATATTTGCTTTTAAAGAAATACATTTCTAAGGACTACAGCAAACGGCTGGTAGGAACTACAGACATTCCTCCAGGGTCTCTGACATCACCAGCCCCAATATTTACATAAACCCCTCCTCCGAGAATATTGAATAAGGGGGGCGAGACCATTTTGTATCGCTGTGGGGAAGAGTTGCTGTGGTATAATTAGGCTGGAGTGTTGTTGAGGTATAGTTAGGCTGGAGTGGTGTTGTGGTATAGTTAGGCTGGAGTGTTGTTGTGGAATAGTTAGGCTGGAGTGTTGTTGTGGTATAGTTAGGCTCGAGTGGTGTTGTGGTATAGTTAGGCTGGAGTGTTGTTGTGGTATAGTTAGGCTGGAGTGTTGTGGTATAGTTAGGCTGGAGTGTTGTTGCGGTATAGTTAGGCTGGAGTGGTGTTGTGGTAGAGTTAGGCTGGAGTGTTGTTGTGGTATAGTTAGGCTGGAGTGTTGTTGTGGTATAGTTAGGCTCGAGTGGTGTTGTGGTATAGTTAGGCTGGAGTGTTGTTGTGGTATAGTTAGGCTGGAGTTTTGTGGTATAGTTAGGCTGGAGTGTTGTTGTGGTATATTTAGGCTGGAGTGGTGTTGTGGTATAGTTAAGCTGGAGTGTTGTTGTGGTATAGTTAAGCTGGAGTGTTGTTGTGGTATAGTTAGGCTGGAGTGTTGTTGTGGTATAGTTAGGTTGGAGTTTTGTTGTGGTATAGTTAAGCTGGAGTGTTGTTGTGGTATAGTTAGGCTGGAGTGTTGTTGTGGTATAGTTAGGCTGGAGTGTTGTTGTGGTATAGTTAAGCTGGAGTGTTGTTGCGGTATAGTTAGGCTGGAGTGTTGTTGCGGTATAGTTAGGCTGGAGTGTTGTTGCGGTATAGTTAGGCTGGAGTGTTGTTGCGGTATAGTTAGGCTGGAGTGTTGTTGTGGTATAGTTAGGCTGGAGTGTTGTTGTGGTATAGTTAGGCTGGAGTGTTGTTGTGGTATAGTTAGGCTGGAGTGTTGTTGTGGTATAGTTAGGCTGGAGTGTTGTTGTGGTTTAGTTAAGCTGGAGTGTTTGTTGTGTCGATTCAGCAGTTGTGGTATAGTTAAGCTGGAGTTTTGTTGTCGTATAGTTAGGCTGGAGTGTTGTTGTGGTATAGTTAGGCTGGAGTGTTGTTGCGGTATAGTTAGGCTGGAGTGTTGTTGTGGTATAGTTAGGCTGGAGTGTTGTTGTGGTATAGTTAGGCTGGAGTATTGTGGTGGTATAGTTATGGTTTAGTTAAGCTGGAGTGTTTGTTGTGTCGATTCAGCAGTTGTGGTATAGTTAAGCTGGAGTTTTGTTGTCGTATAGTTAGGCTGGAGTGTTGTTGTGGTATAGTTAGGCTGGAGTGTTGTTGCGGTATAGTTAGGCTGGAGTGTTGTTGTGGTATAGTTAGGCTGGAGTGTTGTTGTGGTATAGTTAGGCTGGAGTATTGTGGTGGTATAGTTAGGCTGGAGTGTTGTTGTGGTATAGTTAGGCTGGAGTATTGTGGTGGTATAGTTAGGCTGGAGTGGTGTTGTGGTATAGTTAAGCTGGAGTGTTGTTGTGGTATAGTTAAGCTGGAGTGTTGTTGTGGTATAGTTAGGCTGGAGTGTTGTTGCGGTATAGTTAGGCTGGAGTGTTGTTGCGGTATAGTTAGGCTGGAGTGTTGTTGTGGTATAGTTAGGCTGGAGTGTTGATGTGGTATAGTTAGGCTGGAGTGTTGTTGCGGTATAGTTAGGCTGGAGTGTTGTTGTGGTATAGTTAGGCTGGAGTGTTGTTGTGGTATAGTTAGGCTGGAGTATTGTGGTGGTATAGTTAGGCTGGAGTGGTGTTGTGGTATAGTTAGGCTGGAGTGTTGTTGTGGTATAGTTAGGCTGTAGTGGTGTTGTGGTATAGTTAGGCTGGAGTGTTGTTGTGGTATAGTTAAGCTGGAGTGTTGTTGTGGTATAGTTAGGCTGGAGTGGTGTTGTGGTATAGTTAGGCTGGAGTGTTGTTGTGGTATAGTTAGGCTGGAGTGGTGTTGTGGTATAGTTAGGCTGGAGTGTTGTTGTGGTATAGTTAAGCTGGAGTGGTGTTGTGGTATAGTTAGGCTGGAGTGTTGTTGTGGTATAGTTATGCTGGAGTGTTGATGTGGTATAGTTAAGCTGGAGTGTTGTTGTGGTATAGTTAGGATGGAGTGTTGTTGCGGTATAGTTAGGCTGGAGTGTTGTTGTGGTATAGTTAGGCTGGAGTGTTGTTGTGGTATAGTTAGGCTGGAGTATTGTGGTGGTATAGTTAGGCTGGAGTGGTGTTGTGGTATAGTTAGGCTGGAGTGTTGTTGTGGTATAGTTAGGCTGTAGTGGTGTTGTGGTATAGTTAGGCTGGAGTGTTGTTGTGGTATAGTTAAGCTGGAGTGTTGTTGTGGTATAGTTAGGCTGGAGTGGTGTTGTGGTATAGTTAGGCTGGAGTGTTGTTGTGTTATAGTTAGGCTAGAGTGGTGTTGTGGTATAGTTAGGCTGGATTGTTGTTGTGGTATAGTTAAGCTGGAGTGGTGTTGTGGTATAGTTAGGCTGGAGTGTTGTTGTGGTATAGTTAGGCTGGAGTATTGTGGTGGTATAGTTAGGCTGTAGTGGTGTTGTGGTATAGTTAGGCTGCAGTGTTGTTGTGGTATAGTTAGGCTGGAGTGTTGATGTGGTATAGTTAAGCTGGAGTGTTGTTGTGGTATAGTTAGGCTGGAGTGTTGTTGCGGTATAGTTAGGCTGGAGTATTGTGGTGGTATAGTTAGGCTGGAGTGGTGTTGTGGTATAGTTAGGCTGGAGTGTTGTTGTGGTATAGTTAGGCTGTAGTGGTGTTGTGGTATAGTTAGGCTGGAGTGGTGTTGTGGTATAGTTAGGCTGGAGTGGTGTTGTGGTATAGTTAGGCTGGAGTGTTGTTGTGGTATAGTTAGGCTGTAGTGGTGTTGTGGTATAGTTAGGCTGGAGTGTTGTTGTGGTATAGTTAGGCTGGAGTGTTGTTGTGGTATAGTTAGGCTGGAGTGGTGTTGTGGTATAGTTAGGCTGGAGTGTTGTTGTGGTATAGTTAGGCTGGAGTGGTGTTGTGGTATAGTTAGGCTGGAGTGTTGTTGTGGTATAGTTAAGCTGGAGTGGTGTTGTGGTATAGTTAGGCTGGAGTGTTGTTGTGGTATAGTTAGGCTGGAGTATTGTGGTGGTATAGTTAGGCTGTAGTGGTGTTGTGGTATAGTTAGGCTGGAGTGTTGTTGTGGTATAGTTAGGCTGGAGTGGTGTGTGGTATAGTTTGGCTGGAGTGTTGTTGTGGTATAGTTAGGCTGGAGTGGTGTTGTGGTATAGTTAAGCTGGAGTGGTGTTGTGGTATAGTTAGGCTGGAGTGTTGTTGTGGTATAGTTAGGCTGGAGTGGTGTTGTGGTATAGTTAGGCTGGAGTGTTGTTGTGGTATAGTTAAGCTGGAATGGTGTTGTGGTATAGTTAGGCTGGAGTGTTGTTGTGGTATAGTTAGGCTGGAGTATTGTGGTGGTATAGTTAGGCTGTAGTGGTGTTGTGGTATAGTTAGGCTGGAGTGTTGTTGTGGTATAGTTAGGCTGGAGTGGTGTTGTGGTATAGTTAGGCTGGAGTGTTGTTGTGGTATAGTTAAGCTGGAATGGTGTTGTGGTATAGTTAGACTGGAGTGTTGTTGTGGTATTGTTAGGCTGGAGTATTGTGGTGGTATAGTTAGGCTGGAGTGGTGTGTGGTATAGTTAGGCTGGAGTGTTGCAGACGAAACGCTGTTATTTTTATCCGGATTGCAGGTCCACTTTGTTCCAAGTGACGGGGGAGTTAGGTATCAATGGTTAACATTTTATTTTTAACTCGGTTCCTCATAATTATTACCCAAATCTCGCTCTCTGTGCTGCACATTTCACGGAGGAAAGCTTCACAATCTTCACGAGTTCAATGCAGGATTCGCACAACGGCTTGTCCTGAAAGACGGATTTAAAAACAGAAGCTGTTTACGGGCCATGATATATTTGTCGTCGATGTGTTTTCTTGTAATAGTTTGTATTGTTAATTGTACGTAAACAAATGACAACGTTCATTCATACTTAACGTTATTCGACAAACACCTAACGTTACAAACTTTTTTTAAGGGCGTTTTCACACCTTAAGGTCTGAACCGAAGTTCATGTTTTGATACTTTTTAAACATTTGGTTAGTTTTGGTTTGGTTTCACATTGCAATTATGTGAACGCACTAAAGAACTGAACATGACACACTTGCGTCCACTCGTCATCATCTGTGTGGGCGGCATCTGGACATTGATTGGTTTGTAAACGGACGTGCGTCTGACGTCAGCGTCTTTGACAAGAGTGAATGAACGGACGCATATCGTTGCCACTAGTGAACAGTGCGCATTGCTTGACTATTTCTTTTCGTTACGTTTAAAAGTGGACATTTCAAGCTTTATATACACATATTTCTCATGTTTGTGAGACGAGTATCTGCTGAGTTTCGGTTTATTTGAGACGCGCTCCAGTTCATGTGCAAAGCATGTGATCGCTCCCGCGATTATAGACTATTTGCTTCTTATTTATTAAATCCAGGCAATTATCTGATTAAACGTTGATTAAAATTAAGAAACAATTTATACAAAACGAAATTCACATTAAAGAAAAGCTTTCTAAGCAAAATCATACAAAATTTCTTTCAAAATATTTTCTGACCTTCTGTCTTCTGACATATTGTGCAATTTTTCACTTTTCTTAATCAATGTAGCCTAGATGAAATTTAAAAATAACATAATATTTAAACATAAACAGGAACTTCCTGTAAATGCTCTGAAAGTACGAACCATACAGAAAACACTTTCACACTAGAAACAAACCAAACCTTTGTTCAGTTTGATCCGGACCGAGATCACCTCTTTTCGTCGGACCAAATTTCGTCTGTTTGGTAAAGGGGAGGTTTCACATCTGTAATTTTGATTCGGAACAAACTGAAAAGTCCGAAAATCCGGACCAAACAAGGTAGGTGTGAAAACGCCCTGAATCTCAACAGCGAACTTGGCATTAGTGTAAATGATTCTTTGATTAGAGCTTTTATGTATTGTTTATCTACAGGCATGCTAAACATGCTTCTGTGTGTGATTTGGCTACTAGTAAAGCCAGTGTTTAGTGTTCGTTTTGGGTTAATAGTTCTTGCGACAGATATTTGGCTATAATCGTTCTAAAAATACAAAAGTGCCATTCAGTAGCGATCACTATCTTCACTAAAATGTTCTGGGTCTGATTCGGGCTCAGATTGATATGGTTTTATTGACGCCATTGTTTCTAATACTGACCAAAGCACAGTCTACCGGTAAAGGGAAGGGGAGGGACTAGGCGGTTAGTGAATCACAACACACTGGGCCAGCTGACCATTCTGAGCCCATTGCGTATTTTTGAGGGACTGGCTTCATACAACCCGGAAACCATCAGACCGTTTTACAAGGAGGGAAAGAGCAGTGTAGAATAAAGGTAAAATACATGAAAAAGAATGATTTTTTTTTTTTAAACGAAGCATGAACACATGTTACAGTGCAGCCCACAAACACAATCAAGCCTTCGAGAGAATGTGTTTTACCACACTCTAAAAAAAAAAAAAGGTTCTATATGGCACCAAAAATGGTTCTTGGCTCGTAATCATAGGGGAACCTTTTTTAGTGCTATATAGCACCAATTTTGGTGCTTCAGTGGTTCTTCAGCAGTTCTTCAGAGGTTCTTCACCGGTTCTTTGACTAAGGTGCTATATAGCACCTCTGAAGAACCGCTGAAGAACCACTGAAGCACCAAAATTGGACCTTTTTCTTTTAGAGTGCACCCCTTTAATCCATCCTTCCTGTTAATATGAAGTTTTCCCTCTTGCAGGTTTAATTTGGCTTATATCAATAACACTGATGTTGGGCTGAAGACGGATATGGTAACCATCAACCCCAGTCAGATTCGGAGAGGGTCAGTGCCTCACACACACACATTTAACCCTCTGGTGCTCTTCGGTCATTTCTGACCGGAACATTTTCTGTTTTGAAATGTTAAAAATCACAGCTTCATCAGAATGATATGAAACTTGGTGACTTTTCTAGCATTAGGTATGTAAACACACAAAAAAAGTTCATGATTCGAGCATGCTAATTGGTCGTAAAAAAAAAAAAGTAGCGTTCATTGTCTTCGGTCATAGGAAATTAATGGGAAATCGGCAAAAACACAAAAATTCACTGAATATTTGTGTGTACAATCTACAAATCGCCCACGATGCTGAAAAAAGTACACAGCAGTGAAGGGGTGACACTCTAAAACATCAAGAGTGTGATATTGACACATCCACACACACACACACACACACACACACACACTTATGAAAAACTGAACCTAAGAACCACATTTTGAATTTTTTTAAATCACAGCTTCATCATAAGGATATGAAACTTTGTGGCTTTTCTAGCATTAGGTATGTAAACACACAAATAATTGGGATAATAAAATATTATATAATATAATAAAAAATTGGGGTCATGATTCGAGCATGCTAAGTGGTCGTAAAAAAATACTCCCACTTGTGCTCTTCGGTAAAAAATGACACCATAGGAAATTAATGGGAAATTAATTAATTAATAAAGTTTACAGAAAAAAAATCTATATTTCTAACAACAACAAAAAAATCTAAAACTTTATAATAAATAGTCTTTGAGATTTTTTAAAAAAAATATATATTCAAATCCATAAAAAAAATATCATTAAATGTGTTCAAAACAGAACTAGGGAATTCTCCATTGAGACCTCTAGTGGTTACACACATGGTTGCATGATTTCTTAAATAATTCCAAAAGAGGGCGCTAATCTGCCTTCAAAAATATATATATATATTTTGAAGGCCTAGTCTCTATTTTAACCTGAAATACTGCAATAATAAAAAAATTAAAAAAAATAAAAAATTGTATAATTTTCAATGGCAAAAATAGACCATAATTATTGCATAAATATTAAAAAATACCATAAAATTATTTCAAAATACAAAATTAAAAAGAAAAAATATTATTGAAGAAAAATAAATTGCATTGGTTTTACTGGGTTGGAGGAAGTTTAATGTTTAGGTGTCCAGTCACTTATGACTGGGAAGACGACCAGTGCAACCCCTAAACGAAAAGCACCAGAGGGTTAATTAACATTTAAATGAAGACTTCTCAGATTTAGTTAAAGATTGTGTGAATATTAAAAACTGTGTGTCTGTAGATACAAAGACCTGGAGAAGAATCCGGAGCCGTTGGTGGAGCGGGTCAGTGTGTACGGAAACGCCCCCCTCATGATTCCCGCCTTTGCCTACAAGTTCTGCACAACACCGTCACTCAAAGCACTCAGAGTCCTGCAGCCAATCAGACCTCAGCAGCCGGTGATGTTCTTCAACCCCGATTACCTGCGGACACTGGACCGTTTCTGGAAGGGGCGTGGCCTGACCGAGATCCGCCTCTCCTCAGGGTTCCTTTTAATCAGCACTGCACTCGAACTGTGTGAGCATGTGCACGTTTACGGATTCTGGCCTTTCGACACCGACCTAGAGGAGCGGCCCGTCCCGTACCATTATTACGACAGCATGACGGTGAACCTCGGCAAGCACAAGTTGCCGGAGGAGTTTGTGCGGCTGCTTCAGCTCCACAGCCAGGGGGCGCTAACACTACACCTGCAGCCCTGCTCCACACCAGAGGCGGATCTAGAAAACAGTTTATCAGGCGGCATGAGGACTGAAAGACGTGGCAACACCAAAACAAATACTTAGCCTATACCAGCTGTGAATGCTCTGCATACCCAAGCCATTTCAGAGAATGAGTTTGTAGCAGAGATACGCTTAAGTCGACTTGACTTGGACTCGTGAACAACTGACCCGAGACTTGACTCGAGACTTTTCTGTTATTTGAGTTATTTGGAAACCTGTAGGGATGTGCAATTTTCTTTGTACTGTAATCAGAGGTGTCAAGTAACAAAGTACAAATACTTCGTTACCATACTTAAGTAGAAATTTTGAGTATCTATACTTTACTGGAGTAATTATTTTTCAGCCTACTTTTTACTTCTACTCCTTACATTTTCAAGCAATTATCTGTACTTTCTACTCCTTACATTTTAAAAATAGCCTCGTTACTCCTATTCCATTTCGGCATGTTTTCATTACGGCTTGTCATAAAAAAACAACTATCCAGATAAATCGCGCCATCCGGACAGAGTGAATTTGATTGTGGTTGGATGAGAAGGATAAACACAAACCATTCCGACACCCTATTGGGTTGTAGGCGATCAATCACACCTGCACCTGCACAAATCACACACCATGTTGCCAGATAGGGCGGGTTCTCGCCGACGTGCACGCACTTTCAGCCAATCAGCGATCAGCAGGCAGACGTGCTCATTCATGACTTTAGCCGGGTTTTAGCGCGATAACTCGTAGCTGTATATTCCAGTGATCGCTATTCCAGTGGAATAAATATACAGTAAGTTGTATCTACAGTAAAGAGTGGGAGAGTGACTCAACTCTCAAACGTGAATTACACCTGTGACTCGAAGACTCTTTATAAATATAACCGTGACTCCTGCCCATCATCATATACACACTCAGGACATCTGCAACTCAACCCAGACAGCTGCTGAAAGATGTTCAAATCAACGATTAATCCATTTTGACTGTGCTAAGTGCATGTGCAATGTACTTCACGAAAGACATACTGTAGTTTTATCAAAGCAAAGTGCAACACAATGGTAAGCGCATTGTTGTTATTTATTTGTTGACGGATTATTGTAAAGTATCAATGAATTATGCATTTTGGCAGTTGTGTATATGTATTAACGTGTGAAATGCCTGTTTATTACATTGCTTTTTCCATTCTCTATATTGGGCACTTTTTGCACGTAAATTGGCTTCTTACTGTTGACACTGAAAATGATGTATGTGTTTTTCTGAGGGATAGCCATTTTGACAGTTTCTACCTGGACTCATATTTGATCCGTTTTACTGGGATTTTTTTATATATATTTTTATCATCAATGTTATGTTTTAAGGAGATAAAATGGTAACTTACTTATCAACATTGATTGCTATGGCAATAAAATAATATCATATTATTTTGGCAGTTAAAGTTTTTTTTCTTTTTCTTGGAGTGACTAGTTGCCTGTAAGTATTGTAAAGGTGCAAAAAGTCAAAATTGTTATCAATAACCAGGCATGTTATCAATAACCATTTTTTTTTATATATATAAATGTACATTTGGTGAGGTTTTCGGGCTGGAAATCGTCTACCAAATCTGGCCACACTAATCACACAATCAAAAAATGGTTATTGATAACATGCCTCTGAATTTTGACTTTTTTCACCTTTACAATATTTATAGGCAACTAGTCATCAAATCTTCCGCTCCATGAAACACATTAATGCTCAGTAGTATATGGTTCTTTAATGTATTTGCATTGTCCTAAAATGCGTTAATTTTCAATGGGAATATATGCGGCTGAAACGCGTAGCCAAGTGCTTATTAAAATGTTCAACATTAACTTTTTAATATAACATTATAGTCATTATGGCCTTTAGAAAAATTTATGCACTGTGGCGCGGCCTAATCTTTTGTCCTTAAAGGGATACTTCACCCAAAAATGAAAATTCTTTCATCATTTACTCACCCTCAAGTTGTTCCAAACCTGTATGAGTTTCTTTGTTCTAAAGATATTTTTGAAGAATGTTTGTAACCAAGCAGATAGAGCAACCATTGACTGCCATAGTAGGGGGAAAATACTATGGCAGTCAATGGTTGCTCTATCTGCTTGGTTACAAACATTCTTCAATCTTCAGAACAAAGAAACTCATATCGGTTGGAACAACTTGAGGGTGAGTAAATAATTACAGAATTTTCATTTTTTGGTGAACTACCCCTTTAATGGCATTTTTCCCCTTACATTACTTTTACTTTTATACTTTAAGTAGTTTTGAAACCAGTACTTTTACACTTTTACTTGAGTACAAAGCTTGAGTTGATACTTCAACTTCTACAGAAGTCTTTTTAAACCCCAATATCTATACTTCTACCTGAGTAATGAATGCGAATACTTTTGACACCTCTGACTGTAATTCATATTTTTCTCCTGTTTTTTCTGCGTGAGACTGATATTTGTTTGTTACAGGTATTAACATTTTATTCGCTCATCTCGCTCTCTCCTGAAAGAGTTTGTTTCCCATTTTTTTCTGTTTCAATAAATTACGCTTCATTTTGACCTGTGTTTCCAGAAAACGGTTTCCTGTCTGCCTGAGTGGATTGCGTTTGTTGCTCCGTATATCTTTGTTTTTAATCTCTATTCTCTATCATTCCTTGCTGTTTATGTTGCTTAATCATCACAATATATCTGACATTATCTAATATCGCCTGTCACATTAATCTGACACCGCACTAGCATTCTGCTAACCTGCCATCCGTGCTTGCCGTTTTTTTTCTCTTTCATGCTCCCGCCTTTTACGAGTCCATCAAACAACTGTGGCGAGTTGCATAACAAACATGGTGAGTCCTGTAATCTTCTGTTAATCTTCCACATGTAGCCTACAGCATAGCCTTCTCTGTCAGCGGGTATGGGTTCACATGTGATAAAAGCAGGGAGATTTCAGAATTAGAGACACACATCCAAACTTTAATCGAGGATAGTAAGAATGCAAGGGCTTTAGAGACTGCTGTGGATGTGACTAACTTAGTGAACTCTGTACGTTGTTCGGTTCCGCTTATAGAGCCCTACAACTGTGAGACGGCATAGTCGCGGGACAAAACACTGCTCTTCCGCTCCAAGTTGGACATCACTAAAATTAACATTTAAAGAGGTGTGTGAACTCGCAAGTAAGATGTCAGACACAATAATATGCTCTGGCCCCCTTCCTGTTCGTCGAAGTGATGAGATACTTAGCAGACTATCATCACTCAATGGCTGGTTGTCTAAGTGGTGTCCGCAGAATAACATAGGGTTCAAAGACAATTGGAAAAGCGTTTGGGGCAGACCTGACCTGTTAAAAAGAGATGGTATTCATCCCTCCTGGGATGGTGCCGCTCTTCTCTCTAGTAATATGGCACAAAGTCTTAAATAGTCTTCGAATATTCATATCTAATAATTGTTTAATCGACATGTCATCCTCAATAAACCCGTCTCCGGCGTGATGACTCCGATCTTTCAAATATCGCAATTTAATAATTGTTTAATCACTACAGCATCCTCAATAAACCCGTCTCCGGCGTGCTGCCTCCGATCTTTCGAATATTGCAATTTAATAATTGTTTAATCGACACGTAATCCTCAATAAACCCGTCTCCGGCGTGATGACTCCAATCTTTCGAATATTGCAATTTAATAATTGTTTAATCGACACGTCATCCTCAATAAACCCGTCTCCAGAGTGATGACTCCGATCTTTCGAATATTCCTATTTAATAATTGTTTAATCGACACGTAATCCTCAATAAACCTGTCTCTGGTGTGATGACTCCGATCTTTCGAATATTCCTATTTAATAATTGTTTAATCGACATGTAATCCTCAATAAACCTGTCTCTGGTGTGATGACTCCAATCTTTCGAATATTGCAATTTAATAATTGTTTAATCGACACGTCATCCTCAATAAACCCGTCTCCGAAGTGATGACTCCGATCTTTCGAATATTCCTATTTAATAATTGTTTAATCGACACATCATCCTCAATAAACCCGTCTCCGGAGTGATGACTCCGATCTTTCGAATATTCCTATTTAATAATTGTTTAATCGACACGTAATCCTCAATAAACCTGTCTCTGGTGTGATGACTCCGATCTTTAGAATATTGCAATTTAATAATTGTTTAATCGACACGTCATCCTCAATAAACCTGTCTCCGGCGTGATGACTCCGATCTTTCAAATATTGCAATTTAATAATTGTTTAATCGACATGTCATCCTCAATAAACCCGTCTCTGGCGTGATGACTCCGATCTTTCGAATATCGCAATTTAATAATTGTTTAATCGACGCGTCATCCTCAATAAACCGTCTCCGGCGTGATGACTCCGATCTTTCGAATATTGCAGTTTAATAATTGTTTAATCGACATATCATCCTCAATAAATCCGTCTCTGGCGTGATGACTCCGATCTTTCGAATATTGCAATTTAATAATTGTTTAATCGACACATCATCCTCAATAAACCCGTCTCCGGAGTGATGACTCCGATCTTTCGAATATTGCAATTTAATAATTGTTTAATCGACGTGTCATCCTCAATAAACCCGTCTCCGGCGTGATGACTCCGATCTTTCGAATATTGCAAATTAATAATTGTTTAATCGACACGTAATCCTCAATAAACCCGTCTCCGGCGTGATGACTCTGATCTTTCGAATATTGCAATTTAATAATTATTTAATCGACACGTCATCCTCAATAAACCCGCCTCCGGCGTGATGACTCCGATCTTTCAAATATTGTTATTTAATAATTGTTTAATCGACACGTCATCCTCAATAAACCCGTTTCCGGCGTGATGACTCTGATCTTTCAAATATTGTTATTTAATAATTGTTTAATCGACGCGTCATCCTCAATAAACCCGTCTCCGGCGTGATGACTCCGATCTTTCAAATATTCCTATGTAATAATTGTTTAATCGACGCGTCATCCTCAATAAACCTGTCTCTGGCGTGATGACTCCAATCTTTCGAATATTGCAATTTAATAATTGTTTAATCGACACGTCATCCTCAATAAACCCGTCTCCGGCGTGATGACTCCGATCTTTCGAATATTCGTATTTAATAATTGTTTAATCGACACGTAATCCTCAATAAACCTGTCTCTGGTGTGATGACTCCGATCTTTCGAATATTGCAATTTAATAATTGTTTAATCGACACGTAATCCTCAATAAACCCGTCTCCGGCGTGATGACTCCGATCTTTCGAATATTGCAATTTAATAATTGTTTAATCGACATGTCATCCTCAATAAACCCGTTTCCGGCGTGATTACTCTGATCTTTCAAATATTGTAATTTAATAATTGTTTAATCGTCACGTCATCCTCAATAAACCCGTCTCCGGCTTGATGACTCCGATCTTTCGAATATTCCTATTTAATAATTGTTTAATCGACACGTAATCCTCAATAAACCCGTCTCCGGCGTGATGACTCCGATCTTTCGAATATTGCACTTTAATAATTGTTTAATTGACACGTAATCCTCAATAAACCCGTCTCTGGCATGATGACTCCGATCTTTCGAATATTCCTATTTAATAATTGTTTAATCGACGCGTCATCCTCAATAAACCCGTCTCCGGCATGATGACTCCGATCTTTCGAATATTGCACTTTAATAATTGTTTAATTGACACGTAATCCTCAATAAACCCGTCTCCGGCGTGATGACTCCGATCTTTAGAATATTGCAATTTAATAATTGTTTAATCGACACATCATCCTCAATAAACCCGTCTCTGGCGTGATGACTCCGATCTTTCGAATATTGCAATTTAATAATTGTTTAATCAATACAGCATCCTCAATTTTAATTATTTTGAAGTTTTGGTGCTTTATGTAACTATCACTTCTACCACTAAAGATTGCTTTATAAATAATCTTCCTGATCAGTTTCATCTCCTCAGCATCCCAGAGAGCCTAGAGGAACTCGATGTTGCAACAGAAACTATTGAGTCTCTGTTTTTTGGGCTTAAAGAAGATTAAAGAAAACAGTCCAACGCCGTGGTACAACGAGCACACTCGGGGCCCTTAGAAGAGCAGCCAGAAAAATGGAGCGCAGCTGTAAGGAAACAAAACTAGAGTTTTTTCGCATTTCGTGGAAAGAGAACATGATCGCATACAGAAAGGCCGTAAAAACTGCTAGATCTGCTTATTTCTTGACTCTCTTCGAAGAAAACAAACACAATTTATTCGATACAGTGGCTAAATTAATGAGAAATAAAGCTTCAACTTCTGACGTTTGTAAACAGCACAGCTGTAATGACTTTTTATAACCAGGAAAAAACAATTATAACCATGCAAACGTCTACTACAATGTCGCATCAGACAGTGCAATGTAGTGTCCCTGAGGAAAAATTCCATTCATTCACTGCTATAGGAGAGGAAGAATTGGGTAAACTCGTTAAATCATCTAAATCAACAACATGTATTCTCGATCCTGTACCGACTAAATTACTGAAAGAGATGCTTCCAGAGGTCATAGATCCTCTTCTTAATATCATTTATTCATCTTTGTCACTAGGATATGTACAGAAAACTTTTAAGCTGGATATTATTATATCTCGCAACTTGATCCTACAAAATTAGTCAATTACAGGCCGATCTCAAATCTACCCTTTCTGTCAGAAACACTTGAAAAGGCAGTGTCCTCACAACTGTGATCCTTTTTAGAAAGAAATGGTATCTGTGAGGATTTCCAGTCAGGATTTAGACCGTATCATAGTACTGAGACTGCTCTCATCAGAGTTACAAATGATTTACTCTTATCATGGTATTATCTATCTATTAGTGTTACTTGATCTTAGCGCTGCATTCGATACTATCGACCACAACATTCTTCTGAATAGACTCAAAAATTATGTAGGCATTAGTTTGACAACAGAAAGACACGAGCTGAAGGAGGACGTTTGTACAATTGTACTAATAGACTTTTACTTAATATTAATGTCTAAACCAGTGTTAATTTCGTTGATGAATAATTTTCGTCATGATTTTTGTAAACAACCTTTTTTCACTGACGAAAATGAGACGATAACTAAATAAAAACTAGTGTTGGATGACAAAAACTATGACAGAAATCAACTGTCATTTTCGTCAACAAATAAAAACGAGACGAAAATGTTATGGAGGGACGATTAGGGAAGAGATGGGGTCAGAACTGATGTCCTGTGTAACAGATGCGCACATTTGATATGAACTGCTGATCTAACCACTGGAAAACACGGCGCTGTTGTGCGTTCTACAGGCTCACGCATCCCCAATACAGTCAGGCAATTGTTTATGAACTGATGCTGATGAATGATGACAATGTTTACTTTACGATGTTTATATAGTAAGATGTTTTAGACGGTTGTAACAGCGCATATTTTATCTCCCTCATCTGAACTTGAATGAGCTCCTGCAACTGCAATAGAGGCGCAGACATTACAAAATAAGAGTCCTGGTGTATTTCCAGCTTGTTTATCATTAAAAGTTATGCATTATATATTCGTTTTTGGTTACACAATAAACTGTATTTAATTGAATTCCCATTTAATTCATAGTCAGGAGGAAAGACCAGTATTTGACACATATTCAATAAAGTATCAGGGTTATGATAGTTCACTAAAACCATTTAAAAAAAACTTCATTACTTGAAATTAAATAAATGTTAACTGAAATTAAAAAAGAAATAAAATTAAACAAACTTATTTGAAGCTTAAACGTAACCTGATATACTAACTAAAAAATAAATAAAGAGTTATAAAATCTATATAGATGTTTTTAAAAAACAAATAAAAAAGTGAATTGAGCTCTCTTTCGTGTCAAAAACAAAATGATGTCAAAATGTCAGTTCAAGTGACAGTGGTTATGTAATGCTTAAATGCTTAATATATTACAATTGAACTAAACTCATTAGATTTTAGGAGACTAAATCTACTGTAGATTTAGTCGACTAAAATCTTATGATATTTAGTCGACTAAAACTAAAAACAATTCAGGTGACTAAAATATGATTAAAACTAAAAACAATTCAGGTGACTAAAATATGACCAAAACTAAATGGCATTTTAATCAAAAGACTAGGACTAAAACTAAATCAAAATTTGCTGTCAAAATTAACACTGGACTAAACTATCAATCAGAGACAGAAGACAAGTTTATCGGCAAAGCTTTGATCATTTAGAGGCCTTCGATATTCACATATCAAATATGACACTTTATAGGGTTAATGAACCGCAAGAAAATAAATGATGTTAATTTTCTTTCAGAGAGGCGCGTGAAAGAGACGATTCAGCTGCGTAAAATTCAGATGCAAGTTTTCCATTATCAAACCGGCCAAAATGTGCGTGAGAATGAATCAACAGCGTTACTTGTGTTTCAAAGAACTGACCATTTAATGTCAGTTAAAAAAAACCTTTAAAAACTCAAGAGTTTCACACATGAGCTGCTCATACAAATCAAACAAAAGTGAGCGGGACAAAACAAAACTGTAAGGTCTTTACATTGACGCTTATGCATTTGGCAAGTTTTATTTTTACTTTTAATTCAAAGCAACTTAAATTGCATTCAAGGTTTACATTTTCTTAAGTTGGCGTATTGCGTGGGAATTGTACTGATGATCTTGGTGACATAATCTGCTATTTGAGCTACAGGAACAACTTGTATGTTCAGTTGCACATTCCTTTAGTGTCATTTATATCTCCGTCCTTATATGCAAATGAGAAGTGAAGTTGTTGAGCTACACCAGTGCAAATATATGGGCCATTCTACAGAATTGGTGCAAACTGTTGTCTCACAACCAAAAAACACATTTAAAAAGCATTTAAGTATTCAAATCTTAGATGTTTACTAAGATCTATTGAATCCCACAATAATATTTAAAATATCCGTTAGCTTAATATATGTAAAATCAAAATTTATTGGGTACTTTCAATTGGGAGGTGGCTGTCCTGAACCCTAAACCCTAAATTTCATCTTATGAAAATGATATTGAAATACTTTTTGCAATTTTTTCCGTTGTTTTAAAAAATATATTTTTGATTAAAAAAATAAAAAATAAATGAAAAAAGTATTTTATATTTTCTTTGCAAGCCATTAAACTTAAAATGTTTCATGTACATGGCATTTTCATGTCATTACCGAAACAGTGTGTGTTTCAGTCCATTGGCTGAGACTGATTTTAACTTCAGGAAATATTCCTGTCACTACCAAACACCTTTTTTCTGCTATTAAGCACTTTTTGGGTGTTATAGCATCAAATGTAGTTTTTATTTGTGTACCACTGTTTAGAACTGTGCTAGCTAACATGTGCTGATTAGCATCTATGAGCTAGGCTCAAAAGCGTCTAAAATTGTCACAACCGAAACTTCACCACACGTCTGGGAACGTTACCAGGCGACGTCCTTGACCCCAGCAGGGACGTTCCGAGGATGTTCTAGGAACATCAAATTTCCAAATAAAATAAGGTCCCCTAAACATTCCAAGAACTTCCTGAATTTTCTGTGAAGTTCCACCAAATATCGTCTCCCAAACCTTTAAAGAACTCCACATCATGACCGTCTCAGAACGTTCTGGGAACGTTACCAGGCGACGTCCTTGACCCCAGCTGGGACGTACCAAGTATGTTCTGGGAACATCAAATTTCCAAATAAAGTAGGGTCCACTAAACGTCCAAGAACTTCCTCAATATTCTGTGAAGTTCCACCAAATATCGTCCCCCAACCCTTAAAAGAACTCCACATCATGACTGTCTAGGAACGTTCTGGGAACGTTACCAGGCAACGTCCTTGACCCCAGCGGGGACGTTCCAAGTATGTTCTGGGAGCATCAAATTTCCGAATAACATAAGGTCCCCTAAATGTTTTTTTCCTATTATCCTTTTTAGAAAGAAATGTTATCTGTGAGGATTTCCAGTCAGGATTTAGAGAGTATCATAGCACTGAGACTGCTCTCATCAGAGTTACAAATGATTTACTCTTATCATCTGATCGTGGTTGTATCTCTCTATGAGTGTTACTCGATCTTAGCACTGCATTCGATACTATCGACCACAACATTCTTTTGAATAGACTCGAAAATGATGTTGGCATTAGTGGAATTGCAGTATGGAGTACCGCAGGGCTCAGTGCTAGGACCGCTACTCTTCACCCTGTACATGCTACCACTGGGAGATATCATTAGGAAGCATGGCTTTAGTTTTCACTGTTATGCTGACGATTCTCAGCTCTATATTTGTTCGCGCCCTGAAGAAACTTACCAATTCACAAGATTAACGGAATGCACTACTTCATTCTGGAAAATACGTATATTAAAAATTTGGACAAAAAACTCAGCACATAATAACCTAGAATACTGTCTAACACTTGATGGATGTTCTGTCCAGTCCTCGTGGTCAATGGGGAACCTGGGTGTGCTCTTTGATACCAATCTCTCATTTGAAAGCCACTTTTCTAGCATCTGTAAAATCACATTGAAGGAGATCCCATTATAATCTAATATAGCTTTACAGTAGTAACAATACATATTATTTTTTTATTATATGATATGATTAATATCATGTTTTTAAACATGGTTTCATCATTATAAATATGGTTGACACCCCTCTATATATTTGATATTTACCATTTGAATCTAGCCATGTCATGCCATCTAGTGGTTTAAAAGAGAATGAAGTTGGACATACTTGTATATCTGACTATATAAAGACCTGGTGATAATATAATAACATTTAATAACTTATATATCAGATATCTTGTTTTTCTGTTCAAATGGAATGAAGTTTATTTATTTTTACTTCTGGAACGAGGAAGAAATGCATGTAAAAAGCGTACAGAGATATTCACCAGCGGCTGGTTCCAGTGCACTGATGTTTTTAAGCATTCGGCATCAGTAATGGTGTTATCGAGTAAGTTTGCATATGTGTTTTGTTGAGTATCATATTTGATGCGTCAGGCTTTTATGGCTCCTATAGTCTAATATAATGAGAATATGGAGGCTCAATTTTGTTGAAAAAATATGCAATTTGGTGTAGAAACTGATATTTATATGGCCACAAAGTGATGAAATTCTGATGCATGTCAAGTAAATCAATAACAGTATAGCAGATACTTACATAAATTGCATTTAAATATGAATATCTGCCAATAATATGTCTTATTTAAGCCCTATTCGGACGGTAATTGTTTCTCATGTTAATCTTACGTTTAGGCCTACTTGATGATAATCAGTGCAGATTTCACAGCAGAAAGACACGAGGAACAACTTCAATTGTTGCACATTCTTTGTCTTCATTTCTCCATCTTTGTATGTCCAGGAGAAGTGAAGTTGTTGAGCAACACCAGTGCAATTTATAGCCTTTATGACCAGTCCCATTGTTATTTGAATCCGCAGCAATTGATCATCATTGAGGGATGCACGATATAGTTTTTTTGACAATATTTTTAAACTTATTTTGGCCGATGCTGATATTTTCCCCTTTGTTCGGAAACATCACCAAGTCTTTCCTGTGCAAGAATATATAAATGCGTTTTTTCATTCCAGTCAGTATTGAGCAAAAACTTTGACTTATATAATAATAGTCAACATTGTAAATTCTGTCATCAATAATTACTCTCTTCAAGACCTGTAAAAAAGCTGACAGAAGAAAGAAAGTCTCATGAGTGAGTGTATGATGACAGATTGAGGCTTGTGTGATGACTCCTCTCCAGCACAAGGTGGCGCCATCTGCAAACATTAGATTATATTTCTGCTCAACACTAGAAAAGCTACTTCAAGTCACACTGCTGGAGAAAATGTATCCCACAATCCAACGGACTCAACCATTTGTAGAGCAAACTGAATTAAAGCTAAACAATCAAAATAAAGCAATCAATTTTATTCTATCTTCATGCTTTCTGTTTTTATCAACACTTGAATAAGTTTCACATTTATGTATGTTCATATATTCTTCAGACGTTCCCCTTTAAACACAATAAATCTCAACTGTTTGAAAAGTGACTCGCGTTTGGTTTCGGCCATTGAAAATGAGTAAAATTTGTCCATGGAGCCGCATTTAGATCACAATATCTCTGGAACCGAACCGTCCTGGGCCTTAAAAATATGGATACCAAAAGAAAAGTTTGTTGAAAACCAAAATACAAAAGGATATTAGGATATCTTTAATACTTCTGGAGTTACAGGGATGCAAACTTGGGGAAAAACACGCCAGAAATCCTTATTTCCCATGTTTAAGCGCTCACCATTGGCATATAATAACACACAGATTGATAAAGTCAACCGATTTCACTAATATATCTACCAATCTCTGTGTGAGAATAAAATAATGATGCTGACATCTTTCTAAAGTCATGTTTACACGGCTGTAATTTGATCTCCGGTGAAAACTGCCATTTTTGACCGTCCTCTACAAAACCGTGATTTACACATCTGTGATATTTACTATTCTGGCTTTCACATTTATGTTTGTCTGTTGTCAGAAAATCATTAATACGGGCAAAAAATTGAGACTAAAAGATTTGAGACAGAATGAGAATTTTGTATCGTCAGAAAAAATATTACCAAATTGAGCCAGAGAAGTTTCTAGTATGTGGTTGATTTGACACAGAATGACCCATATATAAAATATATACAGTATATATATGGTTTTTTGAAACCTCTCTCTCTCTCTCTCTCTCTCTCTCTCTCTTTCTTTCTCTCTCTCCACATATATATCACTTCTGCAGACTCGCGCTCAAGGAAAGACTTCCTAGAATGAGCGTCAGTCACATGGTCCGTCCTGACAGAGGAAAAGCCTTTAGGAGGTGTGAGATTCCCTATAGCGGCGTGAAGCCGGACTCGTCCGCTCACTGTAACCGTCCCCTGATGATTTACTCTAATGCAGTGACGTCTGTCCATTAACAAGCCATGGCTATTACACGGCTCTCTGGAATACTTCACTGTGATTGGTCAATTGTGACATTTATTGTTCAATGTATTGTCTAAGGTCAAAATCTATTTAGTTTTCTTATAATGTACGTTACGCATCACCTCTCCATCTCAGATCTGATTGGTCAGATGGTCCAGTCTGTTGTGATTGGTCTAAAAGGAGACTTTGTTCCCCGGCAGACAATGAAGACCAAATTTGTTACAAACCTATGTATAGCTTCGAGCAGGAAACAAGTCTGGAATTACCGACGAATCGTTTCTGTCAGTTCAGATTCGCTTCTTTCTTTCAGGAGACAAAAACTCCACGTATCTTCACTTTGCAGACCTTTTACATTCAGAAACGGCTTCAATACATCCGACATGAAAGGAAATATCTGTAAAAGCATAATAGGGGTACTTTTGGGGCAACTTTTGACCAGTGGTATAATCACTGTTTCCCAAAAAGAATTCAAAACAAATGTCTATTGGTTGCAATGTGACCCCCAGATGAGGGCCGTTCTGTGGCTGTTGCCCCGGGGCAGTTAGAGAGATTCCTCTGACCTGACCATCAACCTGACCTGTTAAACCAACCAGCGCCTAAAGACCCCAAACCACAGCTGCACTTCACTCTCAGATGCATGAAATATTACCCGAGAAGAAAAATCTCTCTCCTTTTGGAAGATATTCGGGTTGTTGGAAGGCGAGGAATTACAAACCATTTAGTCTTAGAAATGATTTGATTGGAGATGAAGGTCTGTCGTTTCTTTGGGTTTGGTGCACCTTGAATTATTTGTCTGTACTGTGATATTTTCTAGCCGAGAAATGTGATTTCATGAGTTGATTGCCAGCGTAGCACGTAAAAAATGTGTTTTAGGAGAGTCACGGACCTCTCAATGTCATTCACATGCAAACATGAACGCGTCAAACATTTCGTGATTTATGCGTGCAATCATTTGCATGATGAGGAGTTAATGCTGGCTGTCTACATTATGCTTTTATACACTGAACGAGATGAGGCAGGTCGCAGCAGTAAGGCATCATGTTTTCTGCTCTGGGTTATTTCTAATTTGCATTTGCATAAAAAATGCATTAAAAATGCAAATTTCTAATTTGCATAGAAATTGATACTTTTATTCAGCAAATTACAGTAAACTGTAAAGACATCATTAAGTAGACAGCAGTAGCGAAGCATGACTCTTGGACCTCGGCCCTTTCACAGTGAATGGTCAATCTGTCAATGACCAATGCTTTAGCAACCTTCCATGTCACAGTCATGAAGTTATAATTAATGAAGTGACACATTTCTGAACGTCTGTTGTAATGCAGGGTGTTTCAGAGAGACGGGGGGCATTTATTTAAAGCAACAAAACAAGAATACATCCATGCTAGAGCCCAGCATTTCTGCCCGAGCCCGACGGGCCCCGACTTCTTTATGCCCCTAGGGCCAGGCTTCGGGCCAATATTCCCGTCATACCTCAAACGCGGGCCGGGCTTCGGGCCTTTTTAGGCTTCTCCTTCATTTTATATTTTAGACATTCAATAATTAAAAGAAACAATGAGATATGCTGCGCTGGTGGAAACAACATGAGACCATGATATCGCGAGTCCTCAACTGTCAAGACTGACTCGCACAGTGTTTAGAGGACGGCATATGCAACACGCATCGCCACTAATGAGTAAAGCAAGCCAACACGCAAACTGCCACAAGTGAAACTGAAAATAAGCTAAGTCTGAGATGCTCAAAAAAACAACAATCTTCATTAAAACTAATGAGACTAAAGGCTCTTACCAGTGTTTAGGTCGCTCGTTCTCATAATGCAGTCTTTGATGTTGAAATGAGCTGATGATTAAAATGCTCATATCGGTTGCTTTCGTTGACATGAACTCCGTTAAATGTGCATATAGTGCGGGAATTGAAGATTTATATTCATTTCGCGGAGAGGTGTAAGGTAAGACAACCTGCATGTTTTTTTTTACTGTGATGGTGGTGATAGTTGGCTAAACGTTTAAATGATGCTTTAAGTGTTTTATATGGATTTTAAAAGAAAGACAAGACAAGTGTTGATTTGAGAGGCTAAAGCGTTGGGTTAACTCACTGTGGGCCGCTGGCCGCTTGGTCGTCACTTTAAAGAACAAAAACTTTAATTTAACAAACAAAGAAATGCTTCAAACTTTTTTCTAAATTAACTTAATAAAGAAACAAAACGAAATATATAACTACTTTGACATTATCCTCTAGACCCCTGAAGGTGTGCTGTGGTATCTGGCACCAAGATATTAGCAGTAGATACTTTAAGTCCTGTAAGTTGTGAGGCGGGGCCTCCATGGATCGGAGTTGTTTGTTCAGCTCATCCCACAGATGCTTGATTGGATTGAGATCTGGGGAATTTGAGGCCAAGTCAACACCTCAAACCATTCCTGAAGCATTTGTGCTTTGTGGCGGCGCATTATCTGCTGAAAGAGCCACAGCCACAGGGAAAATCGTCTCCATGAAAGGCTGGACATGGGCTCAACAATGCTGAGGTAGGTGGGACGTGTCAAAGTCAAATCCACATGGATGGAGGACCCAAGGTTTCCCAGCAGAACATTGCCCAAAGCATCACTGCCTCCGCCGCCACGCCTTCTTCCCATAGTGCACCTGGTGCCATGTGTTCCCCAGGTAAGCCACACACACACACCTGGCCATCCACATGATGTAGAAGAACACGTGATCATCAGACCAGGCCGCCTTCTTCCATTGCTCCGTGGTCCAGTTCTGATGCTCACGGGCCACTGTTGGTGCTTTGGGCGGAGGTCAGGGGTCAGGGGTCAGCTTGGCACTGGTCAGCGGCTGTGCCGCCCCATACACAAAAAAACTGAGATGCTCTGTGTATTCTGAGCCCTTTCTATCAGAACCAGCCTTTTCATAGAAAATGCATTCTTGCAGCACTTTCTTCTTTTTTTTTTTTTTAAGAGTCTTGCTTTGTGTGACAGGTCTCTCAACCAAGAGACAGATTATGTCTTCGGACATGTATATAGATAGACTTTAGGCTATTTAGGGAGAAATTTTTTCTGAGCAGAACAACGTGAACGCACATCACATGGTGATTGCGACTTCTGAACTTGTAAGCAGGCGCATCTGAAGGCAGCTGGAAGAGGTCATGTGTGTCCTTTTAATGAGACTCCATACAAGAGACGCGTCTGCTGACCTGACCGCATGAAGCACTTCAGCAGTTGGAGGTCAGAGAGCTAATCTCCTAAACAAAGACGCTAGCTGAGAGCGTAATCCTGGCTTCTGTCCTGGAGCTCCCTAAGCGACTATCGCCCGCGCTCAAATTAGCATGTGGTTTCAGAACTGGAAACACGTCAATCACTTCCGCCCGGCTTTCTGATCTTACTAATCATAGCAGAAACGAGTTATTAGCCAGCGCTGGTCGTTATGCTAGCAGCTGAACTTGAACTAATTGCTCGCAGCACCACCGAATACTTAAAACTGGACTAGCATACTAAGAACTGATCACTGAAAGGTTCTTTGAGGAATCAAAATGGTGGTTCTACGGCATCACTGCAAAAAAGAGTGTAGCAACTGATACTAAAATTGAACTGGACAGATTTATGGTGTTAGCGATCAACACATCTTAACTTGGTTAAATTATGCTTGTCATCTGAGTATTTCTCTCTCTCTCTCTCTCTCTCTCTCTCTCTCTCTCTCTCTCTCTCTCTCTCTCTCTCTCTCTCTCTCTTCTGCCGCCTGGCCTTCACCTCCGTGTTCCTGGCCACTCAGCTGTTCCTGTTGTTCCTGGGGTAAAAATAGCCGTCCTGGTTGATGGCGCGGGACAGGAGATGTCGGAAACCCAAACTCACATAACGTCCCTGGTGATGGATGACAAACACTGGACAAATCAAGCATCCAAACTCCTTCATATTTCCATCAACTACGTCAGCTCAACAATAATATGCAAAATAATAATCATCCAAATATCTCATCCAGTAATTTACCTGACAAAAAGCTTTTTGTTTTGTTCATATTTTTTTAGGATGAGGGCGTCCATGATATTGACATCGGTCAAATTTGACACGTGTCTACTAAGTGACCGATGAATTTGG
>JARQWZ010005846.1:0-66041 GCA_033150135.1 Gobio occitaniae
TTCACTGGTTGCTCTGTGAAGCACATCTCTGGATACATGCCTAAGAACAGCTGGAAAAAAAGTAAGTTCTTCAGAGAGCAGAACAACATCTTTCTTTCTTTTTAAGAGGTAAACTGACCCTTCTCTAAGCTCCGCCCCCTTGGTTACTGTCATTACTTTAGACAAGCTTATAAAACATCCCAGGAAAGGATTTAAGTGTTGATATGAATTTCCAATTTAAATCTACGTTTAGGTGAAGTAGGTGGAAATGTATTACAGTAAGCTGATAACATTAGCGTGAGTTAAGTGAACTATTATTATTATTAATAATATTTGAGCCTACATAGATTTAAAAAAAATATCTTTGGTCTATTTTTTTAACGCATACCTTGATGCTCTATATTATGGAAGCTTGTTTCTGCCACAAAAAAAAAAATAAAAGGTAATTGTTTCTCACACTTCAAACTTTTTCCCCCCTCGCAATTGTGAGATAAAAAGTCACAATTACCTTTTAACTAACTTTAGTTAACTTTACTTAATGTCTTTACTTAATTGTAAAAATCTATTAACATACTATGCCGTGTTTAAAACCCAAGTCAAGATTAATTGATTTGTTTAAGCTGTCAAGGGAAAAATTTGTTGTTTTTTGAGGTGGGGCAATTTTCACGTTTCACTAATTTCCTCCACTTCTGCAGTTATCTTTAGTTGCATTAATTTCCCAAAACCATCTTGAATGTTGAATTGTAAAAAAAAAATGGAAATCACCATTATGGTGATCAGTGTGTTTGGTTGGGCACTTTGAACTATATTTATATCATTGTAATTGTCTTCCTATTGATGCAGCGACACAACAACAACAACAACAACAACAAAGTAATAAATAGGTTTGTGGCGGAGGGGGCGTGGTTCAGCGAGGTTTGCAACAGGAGAGAAAGGCGGGAGACGAGCGGTAAGTGAGTGGGTTAGACACAAACCACCTACACCTGTCTCTCATTCCAGTAATGGGCGCGGGGAGAGTATAAGAGCCATGGAGAAACGGAGGACGGAGAGAGAGAGGAGGAACTACTGACGTGTGCCTTGAGTTCCCGGATGGACGCAACCCGGAAGTGTTTACGACGAATGTTTTGAGTTGAAAGTGCACTCTAGTGCGAATACGAAACGACCTTGAGTTTATTAATAAAAACGTCAGTAGTTCAGCCGACCCCTGTGTCCTCTTCCTTGCCCTCCTTACCTGAACCACTACACTGGTGCCGAAACCCGGGAGGAAGCAGGACCCACGCCGCCGCCATGCAGGCACAACTGTCCTCTTCGCCATTTGCGGATGTCATCACGTCCCTCGCGGTCCTACATCGCGAACAACATCAAGCCCTGCTGGACCTGCGCACGGATCAAGAACGCCGCTTCCAGGCGATCATACAGGCCCAGCAGGAGGACCGCGAGACGTTCCGGAGCTGGACGGAGGTTCGCGACGGAGCCACCGAGCAGTCCACCGTCCCGCTGACTGTCCCGCTGCACAAGATGGGACCGCAAGACGACCCGGAGGTCTTCCTGGAACGGTTCCAAAGATCCGCGGAAGCCGGCCGGTGGCCCCGTGAGCAATGGCCGATGCGCCTAATTCCGTTACTGTCTAGAGAAGCTCAGGTGGCTGCCCACCAACTTCCCGTCGCGAACCTCCTCGTTTTCGACGATCTGAAGCGGGCCATTGTCCAGCGGGTCGGCCGCTCGCCCGAACAACACCGCCAGCACTTTCGGTCTCTGGACAGGGGCGATGCGAGCCGGCCCTTCGCGTTGGCCCAACAGCTCCGGGACTCGTGCCGCAAATGGCTCCGGGCCGAGGAAAGTGACGTGGATCAAGTCATCGATCTGGTGGTACTCGAACAGTTCATCGCTCGGACTGCCCAAGAAGACGGCCGAATGGGTCCAGTGCCACCGACCCACGTCGCTGGACTCGGCCATCGATCTGGCGGAGGACCACATGGTGGCGTGCCCAGGGGTCGGCGACATTACCACCACTAACTCTCTCTCTCTTCTCTCCCCCTCTCTCTCTCGCCCTGTCCCTCTGCCTAGGTCGAGACCACCAGTACCTCCTCGGGCCCCGCCCCGGAGCCGGGGACAAGGTTACTTCGGGTCCTCCAGGTTTCCACCTAGGGGGGCAGGGCCTACGACGGGCGGAGGCGACAGTCCTTCCGTTGCTCCGCTCTCTCCGCGCCCTGTCTCCAGCCCACTCCCCGCCACCGGAGCGGCGGGTAGGTCTGGGCTGGCCTGTTGGCGTTGCGGCGACCCGGACCATTTTATCGATCGGTGTCCGGTGATGGAGGTGGGGCTGATGGTCCGGGTCCCGGACGGTCCCCAGGTCACCCCTGGTCAGGCGGGCGAGTACCAAATACCTGTGAGTATCGAGGGGGGTACTTATCAGGCCTTGGTGGATTCAGGTTGCAACCAAACCTCCATCCATCAAAGCCTGATTCAATCGGGGGCATTGGATACAAGCTGCGTGGTTAAGGTGCGGTGTGTGCACGGGGATGTGGTGGAATATCCGGTGGTCCCAATCTCTATTCAGTTTCGGGGGAAAAAGCATAGAGTCGAGGTGGCGGTTAGTCCCCACCTCCGGCATCCACTAATTTTTGGGACGAATTGGCCCGCTTTTCCGGTTTTATTGGGGGCTTTAAGTGTGGATGCTTCTTGGGGAAAAAAGGCACGGGAGGAGGGGGCGCGAGTCCAGCTGGGCGAGACTGAGCCAGGACCCAGGGCTGCTGCCTCTGAGGAACCCGACCTCGGATCGGGATGACTTTCCTCTGGAGCAGTCCCAGGATGAGACGCTAAAACACGCATTTCAGCAGGTCCGTTCCATCGATGGCCAGGCTCTCCCACCCGCTCGCCCGCTCTCCTATCCGTATTTTGCCATTATAAAAGATCGGTTGTATCGAGTGACCCAAGACGCTCTGACAAAAGTAGATACGACCCAGTTATTAGTTCCGAAGAGCCGCAGGGAAATGCTTTTCCACGCGGCTCATACGAATCCTATGGCGGGACATTTGGGACAGGCGGCTACACTGAATCGTCTCATGACCCCGATTTTTCTGGCCAGGCATTCATGACAATGTGCGCAGGTGGTGCGCGGCGTGTCCGGAATGTCAGTTAGTGAATCCCCTGGCCGCCCCAAAAGCGCCTTTGCGTCCCCTTCCATTAATGCAGGTCCCCTTCGAGAGAATTGCGATGGACCTCATCGGGCCATTAGAGCGATCCGCACGAGGACACCGCTTTGCATTAGTCATAGTGGACTATGCAACGCGGTATCCGGAGGCAATAGCCCTCCGCACCATTTCAGCGAAAAGTGTTGCGGACGCGCTATTCCGTCTTATCTCCCGGGTGGGGGTTCCAAAGGAAATCCTCACCGATCAAGGCACGGCGTTTATGTCACGGACGTTACGCGAACTGTACGGGTTATTGGGCGTTAAATCGATTCGAACTAGCGTCTATCACCCACAAACAGACGGTTTGGGTCGAACGGTTTAATCGCACGCTTAAATCCATGATCCGGAAGTTCGTGCAGGATGACGCCAAAAATTGGGACAAGTGGTTAGAACCCCTCTTATTCGCTGTGCGGGAAGTCCCACAAGCCTCCACGGGGTTTTCCCCCTTTGAGCTCCTCTATGGACGCCAGCCCCGAGGGGTACTGGATGTCCTGCGAGAGGCTTGGGAGGAGGGACCTTCTCAGGGCAAAAACGAAATTCAATATGTGCTGGACTTGAGAACAAAACTCCACACGTTGGGGCGGCTATCACGGGAGAATTTGTTACAAGCCCAGGATCGCCAAAGCCGGCTTTATAACAGGGGAACGAGACTGCGCAAATTTTCACCGGGAGAGAAAGTACTCGTATTACTCCCAACGTCTAGCTCTAAATTAATGGCTAAGTGGCAGGGGCCGTTTGAGGTCGCACGACAAGACGGGGATCTTGATTATGAGGTTATACGGTCCGATAGAGGAGGGGCGCGTCAAGTATATCACCTCAATCTCCTAAAGAAATGGAATGAGGCCGAATCAGTGATGTTGGCGTCGGTGGTTAGCGGGGAGGATGATCTCGGCCCAGAGGCGAACATCAAACCGCAATCCTTCGCTCTGGCCCCAGGGGGAGATCACCTCTCACAGGCCCAACTCATTGATTTAACAACATTGCAGGCGGAGTTCGCCGACGTGTTCTCACCTCTACCGGGCCGTACGAACCTCATGCAGCACCACATTGAGACCGAGCCGGGCGTGGTAGTTCGCAGTCGGCCGTATCGTTTACCTGAACATAAGAAAAAGGTGGTTCAGGACGAATTGAGCGCGGTGTTGGACATGGGAGTAATCGAGGAATCTAACAGTGACTGGGCCAGCCCGATAGTTTTAGTTCCGAAAACAGACGGCTCCGTCCGGTTCTGTGTAGATTACGGCAAGGTGAATGCTGTGTCGAAATTCGACGCGTATCCAATGCCTCGGGTTGACGAGCTGTTAGATCGGCTAGGCACGGCTCGTTTTTATTCGACATTGGACTTAACGAAGGGCTATTGGCAGATCCCCTTGTCTCCATTGTCCAAAGAAAAGACTGCTTTCACAACGCCGTTTGGGTTACACCAATTTGTCACCCTTCCTTTTGGATTGTTCGGGGCACCCGCCACTTTCCAGCGTCTCATGGACCGGATTCTACGGCCTCATGCGGTATATGCGGCTGCCTATCTAGATGATATCATCATTTTTAGTAATGATTGGCAGCGGCATATGCAGCATTTGAGGGCCGTCCTGAGGTCGCTGAGAGGGGCGGGGCTCACGGCCAATCCAAAGAAGTGTGCGATTGGGCGTGTGGAAGTGAGGTATCTGGGCTTCCACTTGGGGCATGGACAGGTGCGTCCCCAAATTGATAAGACTGCTGCGATTGCGACCTGCCCGCGCCCCAAGACCAAAAAGGAGGTAAGGCAGTTCCTGGGGCTGGCGGGATATTACAGACACTTTATTCCCAATTATTCGGACCTCACCAGCCCTCTGACTGACCTTACTAAAAAGGAGGTGCCAGATACGGTCCAATGGACGGAGCTGTGTCAGCAAGCCTTCACTCAGGTAAAGGCTGCTCTATGTGGCGGGCCATTATTACACTCTCCTGACTTTTCTGTTGCAGACCAACGCGTCGGACAGGGGGTTGGGCGCGGTCCTGTCCCAGGAGATGGAGGGGGGGGAGCGGCCGGTGCTGTACATTAGCCGCAAGCTCTCTAAGAGAGAGGCTAAGTACAGCACCATTGAGACGATCAGGTGGGCCGTTCTCACCCTCCGCTATTATCTCCTGGGGCGGGAGTTCACCCTCTGTTCGGACCATGCCCCGCTGCAGTGGCTCCACCGCATGAAGGATACCAACGCGCGGATCACCCGTTGGTATCTAGCT
This sequence comes from Gobio occitaniae, assembly GCA_033150135.1. Taxonomy (NCBI): domain Eukaryota; kingdom Metazoa; phylum Chordata; class Actinopteri; order Cypriniformes; family Gobionidae; genus Gobio; species Gobio occitaniae. The sequence goes on from JARQWZ010005846.1 coordinate 5,394, forward strand.
CTCCAGCCATTTAAGTTCAAGGTGATCCACAGGCCGGGTGTTCAGATGGCGGTGGCTGACTTCCTCTCCAGGAATGGGGGGGGGGCCGCAGGCCGGATGGCTCCCCGGCCTGAGACGGGCGGTGGGGGTATGTGGCGGAGGGGGCGTGGTTCAGCGAGGTTTGCAACAGGAGAGAAAGGCGGGAGACGAGCGGTAAGTGAGTGGGTTAGACACAAACCACCTACACCTGTCTCTCATTCCAGTAATGGGCGCGGGGAGAGTATAAGAGCCATGGAGAAACGGAGGACGGAGAGAGAGAGGAGGAACTACTGACGTGTGCCTTGAGTTCCCGGATGGACGCAACCCGGAAGTGTTTACAACGAATGTTTTGAGTTGAAAGTGCACTCTAGTGCGAATACGAAACGACCTTGAGTTTATTAATAAAAACGTCAGTAGTTCAGCCGACCCCTGTGTCCTCTTCCTTGCCCTCCTTACCTGAACCACTACAAGGTTGAAGTAATAAATATGTTGCTTTTAAAAGGTGACATAACTTCTGACTAAAGCATCAGTTTAGTTTTCTGGTAACACTTTACAATAAGGTTAATTAGTTAACATTAGTTAACTACATTAGTTAACATGAACTAATAAGGAACTGCACTTATAAAGCATTTATTTATCTTTGTTCATGTTAATTTCAACATTTACTAATACATTATTAAAATCTTGTTAACATTAGTTAATGCAGTGTGCTAACATGAACAAACCATGAACAGCTGGATTTTTATGAACTAATGTTAACACAGATTAACTAATGCTGAACAGAGATGTTGTTCATGGTTAGTTCATGTTAACTAATGCATTAACTAATGTTAACTGATACAACCTTATTGTAAAGTGTAACCAGTTTTCTTTTTAAAATTGTATTGCTAACACTTATGTTATAAATATCCTGTGGAAATTTGAATTGGGTTGATATAATTCCTTTATATCTGTGACAATATCTTACAATTGACTGTGCTTTAGTCACACACAGACTTCAACATTCAGCATCAAAACACAACAGTGGTAACCACAATGGTAGCTATACGAAGTCAAGAGTAAATCTAAAGTAAATGATCAAGTACGCTTGTGTAAGTAAACTATACTAACAAAGCATTTGTCAGTACAACATACTATTCCCATTTCACTTCTTATTTTTTTTAAGGCAATTGGTTTGCATGCTTTAAGTAAGTCTAACTAATTAGATTTTACAGTGTAGACTGTTAACATGTTCTCTACTATTTCAAGAGGAAAGTATATCCAAATCAGACATCAAACCTCCTTCTTCTGGAACTGAGTGAGGTCCCAAACTGTTGCTAGAACCTTGCTGGAACATTCAAGGTCAGGCAGACTCTCCATAATGTACTTAATATCCACTTGGCCCTTCTGTTCAGGAGGCGGCTTGCGCATGGTGGAAGGACTGTTGGGGATGCAGGCATACCAGTCAAACTGGAACAAAAAAAAGGAAACACAGATATTAGATTATAGATAATATCCAGAATTTTGCCTAGCAACTCTTTAACACTCATATTATATGATCACCTGTCCAAAGTTGACTGCAGAATGTTGTGCTGAAGCTGTGAATATCGCAACAGTCAGGTACTCTGATAAATCCTCTCGAGTCTTCAGAGGCTTTTGAAACTCTGTAAAACAGTGGCAGTATGCATTTACCTTGTGCACACATTTAAAAGTGACTCGATACACACTAAGATGCATATATATTATTCAAGAATATCAACAATCATGCATTTTGGTCGATTGGATCACAAGTAGACATGGGAGACACGTTCCCGTCTTCACCTGGTGTTTTAATCCGTCTCTTTTGTCCACTTTTAAGCACTTCTGTCCTGATATCTTTGAGGGTCTGGGCGGGTAAACGTATGGGCTTTTTCAGATCTTTCGATCTAATGGACAAAATAAGCTCGCTTAATTTACATATGAACGCAACCGGAGATGACGGGAAAACTCATGTAGAGCAGCAGCTTTAATTTCTGCTGTGATAGCCGCAGAAACACAGCGAATGAAATGAACATACTCTGTATGTATCGTTTGTAGGTATCGCGCAGTGGTGGCAACATGTTTGTCTTGAAAAGGAATGCCTTTGCTTAGACACCAGTTTACACACTTGCAGAAATATATATTTGATTACATTTTGTAGAACAAAGGAAGAAGACACGTCAATGTGCATGCAATGATATTGGGGCTAAAGATGAAATGCCAGAAATACTGCTTGTCCCTTCTGTGTTTGTTGCAAAAATCTAATTATGATTAATATTATCATTTAAATAAATTAAATTGTATCTAAACAATAACATGTTGCCTTTCAGTCATTCACGTCAGAATGCATCTGCGAATTTGGATCGGATACGTGCTTTATTTTGCCCCAGTAGTGTTCCCCACCCTGTTGAGTTCCTCCACCACCACCTGTCGGCTGAGGGTTCGACGCCAGGCCTAACACTCATAAGTACGCCCACTGGTTGATCCCTGCACTAGACTAGGTGCCCATATGCTGTTATCCCTTCAGTGATCCCATATGTTTGGAAGGGCACGCTTTCCCAGTGTTATCCAATAGACTCACTGAATGGGAATGAGTCGTTTTTACATTGGTTATTTTTGTACTCTTACTAAAGAAAAAAAAAAATACTAAAGTAACGATTAATATTATTACATGTGCTTTTAATTGAGTACAGTTTTTGGATACTCTATCCACCTCTGAGTGTGTGTTAGAAATCAGGAAAGATGAGAGAACATTGTGCTTGGTACTTTTTTCGTCTTCAAACCAAACTTGGCTCTTCAGCCGACAAAGTTTAAATCCCGTCTGACTAGCGCTCTTCCCATAATGTTTATGAGTTCTGTCAGTAGGCGTAGAGAGTAGACGTCTTTTAGAGGCTGTTTGAGTAAAATTGACCACATGGGCATTTACACCACGAAAGCAAACCGGTCAAATAAATTCGACTACCTCTGGAAGTGGTCAAAAGCGTTTACATCTGTATTTAGCATCGTCCACTTGTGATCGGATCGACCAAAACACATCTTAATACCAGGTGTACACAGGGCCTTTGATAAGTTAAACCTGTACTCACTGTCAGAATTATTCATGCCAAAGGAAACATCCTTAACAAATTCTTGAATCTCTGTATCGTTTTGAACAGCCTCATCGCTGTCATAGTAGATCTTGACCACAGCAGAAACAAAACTAGAGGAAGAACATGACGACAAATTAACAAATTATTGAAATTGTCATTGGAGTTTATGTGGACTAATTTGTACTTTTGCACTAGTAGTACAGGATCTAACTGTTGCTACCCTACTACATACCAGTTTATTGTCTCCCAGATCTTCTTCCCATCCTTTCCATAATAGTACTTGGGCTCATCTTCCATTCCTCGATCTGTTATGGCCTCAGGGAAGCACAGGGACTTGTAGGTTAAAGTCTTCATGGCACTTTGCATCAATTTATCCATCCCATCTACATCGAGGCTGCTAATCTTTGGATACCAAGAATTCAGTTAATCTTTTGCATAAATATTTTCAGCACTTATTTAGCCTTCTCAAGTGACCATATAGGGGATTATGGGTGAAGTTTTATTCTTGTGGGAAATTTAGGAACTACTGTCAGTTTAAGCAAACACAAGCAAACTAAATACAATGAAACCTATGAAATTGAAGTAAGAGCATTCAGCAAAAAGACAGAATACTACAATATTCTTTTTTTTGTTGGTGCATTTTTAAACCTATCAAAAACAGAAATTATGGCTTGCAAGAAAAGACGAAATAATCAAATGTGAATAGAATTGCTTTGGAGTTTAGCAAGATGCTATTTGTGTGTGGATATATTAAATTAGGTGTAAAGCTACCTTGCTGAAGACCCCATCTTTATTGATGAGCTTTTCACGGGCCTCTACATTGATTGCAATTGTGAAACGAACATGAGGTTTCAGTAACTGTAAGAAGCAAATGATACATATAAACATGTGCATTAAATCATACAAATTGATTAAACAGCAAAAGTGGTTTTCATGTCATTCCCTGGAGGCTTTTGGTTAACATTAAACCATTGTTGAATAAAGGGAAGGATATCAGAACCAGCAATCCTTCATCAATAAATTGACACATGAAACCACAATCTTCAGTTTAGCATTGAATCTAAATATCAAGACGGGTACCTTGTATACAGGATGGACTGCAGAGAGCTGTCTGTACATGGCCATTTCAAAAACCTCTGATATCAGATGTGTCTTGAGAAGGTGCATGACTAGCTGGTGTATAATGAAGTCGGCAGATTTCACCCACATCTTGGCAAGCATCCAATCATATTCATTATCACTTGGGAGAAAGATTGGGCTCTTTTCCCCTGGGGTTTGACTGAGCTGATTCAGATATAATAAAGCCAAGAATTTTACTTCAGAGAAGCACTTTAAATTGTAGTAAATTTGTTTTCATTTGATACTGATTCTATATGGGACAGATACCTGAATGGCAATCGGCACAATTTGGTCCAATCTGTCCTTGTACAGCAGGCAGATGGGTGCAGCCAAATAGAGCTGAGAGCTGGATGTTGGCACTCCGTCCAATATTTTATAATCTGCTATGTAGATGTTTCCTGCCTGTAAATACATGTACAGGTGTATAGTTTAGAATGAACGTCAACTAAATGATGTGAAGGATGTCACGATACAAGCTAGGGGTGGGCGATATAGCCTCAAAATTATATCACGATATTTCAAGAATATTTGCGATAACGATATTTATGACAATATAGAAAAAAATATATGGTTAATAAGTTTTATTGGTTATTGCAGCTGGTAGGCAACAGCATTTATTAGTGCAAACAAAACCATAACATAACATTTTAGCAAACATTTTAACAACAACTAATGTAATTTATGCCATTGTCTGTCTGAATTTTTGATTCTGATTGGCTGAAAGTTTTTGCAATAAAATTGTTTAATGCACAGGTAGTTCCAAGTCAGATGAATCCTCGTTCTATATTAATGCGCTGTTTTCATTTCAGGTGTGTTTACACAGAGCACTAATCGGTTTAAAAGTCCGAAAGTCCGAATGAAAATGCTGCATATAAACACTGCTTTCATAAGGATAAACACATTTTTCTGAAGTGTTAAACTTTATGAAGTTATGAAGATAATGTTTGAATAATGACAGACATAGCCTGGCCGCGCCATCTCATCTGACAGCATTTTTGACCCAGGCACTTTCTACTTCAACTGCGCCTGACAGAAAAATTAATTTTTCTGAGGTGTTTCTTACAGCAACACTAGATCGGTTTAGATAACGTCTTGTGTAAACTGTCCACAGAACTGTTCAATCGGAATGGCATAAAAGTGTGCATGTAAACGGGGCTATTGAAGCTCAAACGCACACACACACACATTCATAGAGCAGATCGCGCTGCACATTCATGAGCACAGAAACTTGTTATTAACGCCGCCCGCGACCTTTAGCCATAAAATAGCTAAGTTACTGGATCACTACATTATATTTCTCAGCAACAATGGGGTTACATCACTATTTTTCAGTACTTAACCCACATCTTCGTTAAGAGAGACGCTGAACAGACGCAGTCACACAGGTACGAATCTCTCTCTCTCTCTCTCAATTCAATTCAATTCAATTCAATTCAATTCAATTGTGCTTTATTGGCATGACAATTGTTACAATGTATTGCCAAAGCATTTATAATAATAATCTCTCTCTCTCTCTCGATAATTAATCCAAATAAATGCTATAATCCATTCATTCAAATAAATGTAATCTTACGCACTACTTTATCTCAGTGTCTGATTCATAGAAGGCAGAAAGCTAGATCTAACGAGCTGTAACTGACGAAAATAACTGTCAATGTTACCCTTCCGGTCAAATATTGCGCTGCAAACATCAATAGCAGCTTTAAGTTGTCAATGTTTAGGCAGTTGTCAAGAGGGCTGACCTCTTCTTGTAACCAAGTAGTTCCTTTTTAGGTACTAAGTGGTTATCGGAGGCTGACATGCTGCTCTTCGTGTTTACTCTGACAGGTGTTGTTGTTGTGCGCGCTAGGGAACGTAAATGCGTGATACGCCATTGCGTCGCTATCATTGATATCGCGATATGACACTTTTTTATCATGTAAAAATTTATACCGGTATTATCGTGGACGATATGATATGGCACACCCCTAATTCAAGCAAGATTTGACCAACTCAAGTGATGAATGTCTTAATGTTTCTGACCTTTAATTCCTCTTGTAATGTGACACCTGTCTTCAGAAAGCCCTTCACCATCTCATGTGTGACTGGAAAATTCTTTGGAAGTTCCACACACTTCCTGATCATGACAGGATTGCAGCCATTCAGAAACTGATAGCCGAACATGTAATCCTTACTCCAGTATTGTATCACGGTCTCTGTCCAGATTTCAAAGGGGAAAATTATATATAGTTTTTGTTTAAATTAGGAAAAACAAACATATAAAAAAAAAAAACATTCTTGACAAAGGGAGAAATAATCCAACCTAGATTGTTCTCGATGTTAACATCTTCCAATATCTTTTCAAAACCTTTCAAAATCTTTTCATAATCTGCCAGGTCTTTCAAGGGATGCATGTAATTTTCTATCGTTAGAATAACGGCATCCACAGCCCTGAAACAGAATGCATAGAGTATAATTATAGACATGACCACTATTTGCATGGTACTGTGTTTGTTCTGAATTTCATTCTGGAAAACTGAGCAAAATTCAGTATCAAATCAACAAGGACTGTGGCTATGACACATTCCCCCAAACTTACGCTTTCACGGAATTCCATGTAAACTCTGAAGATTTTTCTGCATCAAACTGAACTTCTGGAGGAACTTCGCCCTCTAAGCACATAGGGTAGTCTGGGATCCCCTCACTCCACCTTCAACAAGAAAAATGACAACATTTACTTGGACATCATGTACACTGTTATGTTAAAGGGTTAGTTCAGTCCTTTGAATGTAAGTGTAAGCACACTTTGCTGTTCACTTCCAGAAAGGTAATGAAAACATCATCAAAGTAGTCCATATGTGACATCATTTGGTTAGTTAGACTCTTTTGAAGCGTCGACAATACATTTTGGTCCAAAAATAACAAAAACTAAGACTTTATTAAGCATTGTCTTCTCTTCCGGTTTAGTTTGAATCCGCGTTCACGACGCCACAGTGACGCTGCTGACGTAAGACGCTGTGACGTGTTATCTGGTGCGATAGCAGGATTCAAACAAAACCGGAAGAGAAGACAATGCTTAATAAAGTCTTAGTTTTGTTATTTTTGGACCAAAATGTATTGTCGACGCTTCAAAAGAGTCTAACTAACCATATGATGTCACAGATGGACTACTTTGATGATGTTTTCATTACCTTTCTGGACGTGGACAGCAAAGTGTGCACAGACTTACATTCTTAAACTGTGTTCGAGGATGAACGGAGGTCTTACGGGTGTGGAACAACATTGGGGTGAGTCATTAATGGAAGAAATTTCATTTTTGGGTGAACTAACCCTTTAAGTTAGTATCACTTTCATGGACTTTTAGTTTGTTTATCGTCAGTTTCCCGCCACTAATCTGTTTCTATGGACACTGATACTATCATCAAACCTGTTAGTCTTTTAGTTTGTTTTATTTTTTACAGCCTGATTTAATGTGTAGAGACAATTCTTCAGCTGTCTTGTGTTTTTTTTAACCTTTTTTCTTTCACAAAACACAGTTTAATGTTTTTTTTATGTTTAATATAATTTAGTACCATAAAATATAATACAATACAGTAATACAAAATATTGAATAAAAAACATTATACAGTACATTAATTTAATTTAAAAAATGTTTTTTTGTGTGTTTATCAGATTCTTCAGTATACTGAGATGTACACAGACTCAGTATTTCAGGCACTTGTTGCGTTTTCTCGACTCTTCATGATGGACCACTTCCTGTACTCCTCAGTTGTAAGTCGCATTGGATAAAAGTGTTCGCTAAATGCATAAATATAATGTAAATGTTTATTTGTATCGCTATGAAAGGAGCACCGCAGGATCAAGCGCCTATTAGATTGTATGGCCTATTTTGATTCCTTTGTGTTAACTCATGTTTGCGCTCACATTTTGTTGAGTTGCGCAGTACTGGACCACCGTAAATAAGTCAAGTCAACTTTATTTATATAGCGCTTTTAACAATGTAGATTGTTTCAAAGCAGCTTTACAGTGTTAAACAGGAAAATAAAACAGCATAATTTTATTCAGCTGTATAGCCATTCTGGCGAAAACGGTGATGTCCTCAGTTCATTTCAATTATCATACAACGACAGTGTGGGCTTTAGATCAGTAGTTTAGTTTATATGGTTAATTTAGTTTAATAATTAGATTTATTTGGATATTTAGTTGAAAAATTGAGTGTCCCCAACTGAGCAAGCCAAGCCAGAGGCAACAGTGGCAAGGAAACCAAAACCCCATCAGGAGCAGAATGGAGAAAAATAAACCTTGGGAGAAACCAGGCTCAGTCGGAGGGGCAGTTCTCCTCTAGCCAATTAACAAACAGCGTATGATTATTATTCTGGAAACTTTACAGGTCAGAGGTCATAATAGATCGGAATATTCGAATAACCCAAATAATGACTTGAGTAAAAGTAAGAACGTATCCAATGAAAAAATTACTCAAGTAGTGAGTTACTTGTTACTTTAGAATCGGAGTAAAAATATTTAGTGGAGATTATTGTTATAAACATTTAATGTAGAGTGGAAGAATCCAATGTCCAGCCTTGAGTATTGTTTTGAACCTTTTTTTCTGAATGTTAAGAATGTTAAAAATGGCCCAATTAATATCATTTATATATAATTTCACGTTATAACCAGAAACATCTGAAAACTTTTTTATTAGACATTTGCACTATTTTAAATATATTTTAAGTTTCATATTAAACGGTTTGGTTATGTATGCAACCCGTTCCCTGAAGTAACTGACCGACGAATTTGGGATCTGTTTTCAGAGACCAATCTACTTTGAGTGTTTAAAAAGGAGCCAATGAAGATTGGCATGCGATTCACGCATTCCACGCACCGCCCCAATCTTCATTGGCTCATTTTTAAACACTCGTGCTGCGTTCAAGTTCACTTTTTATTATGCCCTTCACTCGTTATCTTCCCTCCGTCTCGTTCACTTATATGTGCGTCATTGCTTACATTGCATGAGTGCCACTACTGGAGGAACATTTGCAATGGACTGTCACTGAACTGGAACGTCCTAAGCCCTTGATCACTTCGAATCCACTATGGATTTGATTTATTGTTTAACCTTTGACTGTCACCCCCCTTTTTGAGAATACACATGAAAATGCACTATCCAAACTTAAAGGGCTGTAATTCAAGAATGCTTTGGAATATAGACCAAAGTTTGGTCTCGTTTAAAAGACGACATTCTGCAGATTATTGCTGAAGTGAAAGCAATTCAAAATATGAAAGTATGAAATAGTTATGGAAGTTTAAATTTACTGTAAATGAAAAACTGTACTAAATATTTTTTATTTCATATAAAATATATCTTTTACAAAAAAGAATTTACTCTTAAATTACTATAAAATCAAAGCCATATGTCTAACCAATTTGTGTTCCAAATTTGAAGTTGATATCACAAAAATTGAAGTCCCCATGAGATTTTGTTTAGGGTGCTGTACCAAAAATAGCCACCGGGTGTCATTCAAATTCCATTTATTGTTGTTTTGATGCATTTTCCTGTAAATTTCTGTCCAAATACTACTTCCAGTCACCAAATATGGACCCTTGAGACCCTTGACCTTTCCGACAATATGCGTTTTGTCAAGATTGGAAAAGATTTTGAATATAAAGTAGTTAAAATAATTGTTCTAATATGAAACATGACAGCGCCCACTATGGGAGGAGCCCACTAGAATAATTTAGAGTAACGTTTCCATGGCAACACAATGTCCGATTTCAAAACGGTTTTGACAGGATGAATTTTGAGTTTGTAAGCTTTCAAATGATACCTAATTTGTGATAATTACTTAAATATATGATATGAAAAAAAGGCGATCAAAAAAAGAGCACCAGGCGTCCCACCTGTGGGACGGTGACAGTTAAGGGGTTTTAATGCAGCATTCTATATGTATATAGGTGTATTTGTGTTGTTTTAAATGTTTTTAAAAAGTAATACAAAATATCATAGAGTTCTTTGTGGTGGGGTAAATTAAACGCTATATGCGGTGATGTCACAATCGTGTTGCATTGTGGTATATGAAGCTGCCTGAAGTGTACATATGAAGTAGACTCGCTACCTCGGTCAAAATCGAGGGAGCAAGGGTCTGTCCATATAAACTTCACGAAGTGGAACACGCACTTCAAAATGGCGGCGGGATTCCCCCGAGGGGAAGAGCTCAGGGAAGTTCGCAAATGCGTTTCTAACACTGAAGTGGAACGCAGCATCGAAGTCGATTGGTTTCTAAAAACAGATCCCCAATTCGTTGGTCAGTACCATAGATGGAACGTGAACCACTGAAAGGGAACTTAAAATATATTTAAAACAGTGCAAAGGTCTAATAAAAAGTTTTCAGATGTTTCTGGTTATAATGTGAAATTATAATCATTGTTATAATAGAATACCCCCCCCCCCTCACACACACACACACACACACACACACACACATTTACATTTGTTGCTATTGACCGGTAGCCTATAATAATGTATATGTGACAATGTATTTATAATATTAGCGTGTCAAGCACACTGAACTGTATCTAGCAAGTAATAAAGAAAAAATGTCAAACCTGAATATGTTCTGTCTAGATTTCAGTTCCTCTCGTCTTTGCTCTTTAAGCCATTCAGGGTCATCCTGAGGCAATTTAGCTAAATGAACACACAAAGGAATAATACATAGCACACATTTTACACATAAAGGACAGCATTTGAGACATGATTCAATAACAACTGAACAACTGAATTTTAACACTTAAAAATAATAACAAAACGAAATAATAATAATGCTTCTTTTAAAACTGGATAAAGAACAAAGTGAGTCTGCACGTACCAGTGCCTTCTCGGATAATCACTTCCTTGTCGTCTGCTATCCAGAGATGACAGGGGAACTCAAAGCATTTTCCAGAGGGTGCTTTCACTTTGATATTCTCACAAAACCACTGAACATTGACTAAGTGTTTCTCCTTTTCAAGTTTCACCTCGACAATGTCTCCAAAGTCATCCTTCACACAGATGTCGAAGGAGAACTCCTTTAATGACAACTTTTATTAGATGGGGAAATAAACCAACAAACAATCATCTCTCCACAGGCTTTGGTGAAGAGGGATTAATCCTAATTGTGCCACCATGCTTAAGCCTTGTTTATACTCGCCGCGGCCGTAAGAGCGCGAGGGTGCGCGCGGCAAAAATGACGTCAACGCGGAGGGGGCGGTCTCGCGCGTTGGCTCCGCAAGACCCCATTTCGCCTGGCGGTGCGCAGCGCATTTTTTGTAACTCCGCGCGCACCTCCGCATCCGAAGATGTACGATTTTGAGGCGACTTTGTCCGAGCTGGTGCGTCAGTACCGGCACATTTATGACCATTCCATGAGGGATCATCGCGACAGCCAGATGGCACAGAATTCATGGAAAGTTTGCATTGATGGCCATCCATCCGTCCAACCATCCATTCCTTTTGTGAATAGGACTTTAGAATACATTTGCATTAAGCACCCAGTGTGCACTTTTAAGTAGGCTAACTGCTTACATTTTCAAAATGAGCCTACACTAACTGAAATAGAACCTTTGATAAAATAAGGCATGTTTTATAAAAAGTAACTGTACATTAGTTTACAAGACACTTTCTGCATCATTTATTGTGCTTGTTTAGTGTTAATTTCAGAATGTACAAACAAAATCAGAAATTAGTTGTCATCTTCAGTTAATGCACTGTGAACTAATATAGTTATATATATATATATATATATTAGTATAAAAACCATCTGCAAAATTTGGGGGAATGTACTTGTACTACGATCAACGAAACTGTGGTCGAGCCCAACTTGTAACTGTAGGCAACACATTTTTGGTTACTGCCAGACGCAAGAACACGTAGTGTGACGGCCAGTCTCTCTTGTAAAGTTACGGGGCTCATGTGGGTTCGTTTATGTTCCACGAACGGCTTGCGGGACGCCATGTTCACCTGTTCCGGACGCGATATTTTTTTTCCCAGGATCATTTTTCGTCAATGATTGGCTAGAAGGGCTCTCCTCCGATTGGTTATTTGATTTGGCCGTGAAACGTCATCTCACGTTCATGGCAGGCCAGGCTGTCGTGTGCGTGCCATCAGATTTATATTCCAAGTTCACATGGTGTATCTAGTTGAGGCAAACACTATTTGTAAATTGACTGTACAGTAACTTTAAAGCCACACAGAAATGTGGTGGTTAAGGGCCACTGTGTCATGCTAATGTACTGATTCGTCCCATCTTCTATAGAAACAATCTCTTTCCAAAACAAATAACATTTGTTAGCCATTTCAAGGTAAGGATTACACAATATTAGTGCATCAACATTAACTGTATGTTAAACATTACTAGTAATTATTGTTTGTGTGTGTGTGTGTGTGTACGTGTGTGTACGTGTGTGCATGGGCGTTGGAAGCAAAAAAAATGTGGGTGGGTCCTCAGAAATGTTTTACTGGAGTAGATGCCAATTACATTAAGTACAAATATACCGCTTTACTTGGTAAACGTATAGGTCGGAAAGACAAATTTACGTAAATCTTCATATTATTAAGAGTGACAGTAGTGTAGGGGTAAGACGTACGGCATCTTGTTTTGACACAAATCGACCCGCGGTTCGAGTCCGGCTTTCGCCGAAATCAATCTTCTCCGTTTTCCCATCACATATCAAATCGGAAAGGCATTTAGTTTCAATACAAATTAAGAAAATATTAGAAAAGTGGAAATAAAGCGTCTAATATGTGTTTAATAATAAGTCTTTATCGATTAGGGGTAGGTAAACAGATGTGCTGAATGTTAGAGACGATAAAAGAGAGTGGGTCCAATATCATTGATCTTAAAAAGTGGGTGGGTCTTGTCCCAGAACTTGGAGAACATCATACCGGATCATCTTGAGGTTAGGATTAGGTATAAATCAACGGACAGGGAGAACAGCTCCAGTAATAAATGGTTTTGGCGCAGGTATTGAGAGGTTAGGGTTAGGAAACAGCTAAGACTAATCTAAACAGGCTATGAAATTGTGAACTTGAAATATAAATCTGAAGACACGCACATATAGCGCTTTTCTTAGTAGGCTATGTTGGATTGACTTCGTTTAACGACGATCAAAACAGACTAGCTGACAGCCTGCCATGAACGTGAGATATATAACCAATCGGAGGAGAGCCCTTCTAGCCAATCATAGACGAAAAAGGCGGTACCTTCCCCTACCATCCTGGGAAAAAAAATATCGCGTTCCGGACCAAGCCTGTAGTGCTCCAGTCAGAAATTGAAGCTTTCGCGCCTCGATCGCCCCCCGGTGGCCGGTCCCAGTACAGCTCCTAAACCCCGCCTCTCCATGTATTTGAATGGGCGCGAGACACACTAAACAATTTAATTACACTTCAAATAATTGTTTCCTAAAGATGGTTTCTGTCATTTAAGGCAGTTTTTATTACAATAATTTCATTTCAAGTGTTCGTTTTTTAAATAAGTTTAGTTTTAGTGAGTTATGTGATGCTATAAAAACGGGGGGTGTGACGTCATGATTGACAGCTGAGATTGACGGCTTCTCTGAGTGAAGTTGTCACTGAGGCACTAACGGACTTTTTTCTGGATTTTTGGGAGGAGATTGGAGCTTTAGCTTTAATTTCTACACTTCCATAACTGTTTATTTCACACCAACATAATTAATTGTTCTGCATCTGCGAGAGTGTGGGCGGGCTTTTGATAATCGCGCCTCTACTTCCTGTTCTCTACTGCGCAACTCCGGTCCCGAGATGTCAGCGCCGTGAGCGGGCCTATGAAAGCTTCAACTTTGGTCAGCGGAAGTCAATGAAGTCGCGTCGTCCATATTTTTTTACGGTCTATGTTCCGGACCGGTAAACTACTTCTTCGCTCGTGCTTTCGACGGATTTAAGAACAATTACTCCAAGTCGCCCCCTGTCGTTTCACAGAATACTACAACGGCGCGCGCGTCGACTATAAACGCCTCGTCCGTTTGGGGGAGGAGCGCGCTCAGTTTGCGGAGCTCGCGCTGCGGAGCCAGGCGCGAGTATAACAGGGGCTTTATGCGCATCTGGGGTGCGTTTCCCGTACAACGATGCAACTCGCTGGTTTAACTACCATAGTACGATGCATCTTTAAAGAAATCAACTAGCTAGTCACTACTGTTTCCCGAAACCATGGTTTGAACCGCATTGGTTGGAGCTGTCGTTATGACGTTCTTCTTCTTCTTCTTCTTCGATCTAATGGCGGACTGGTGCTATGAGCACATATCGCCACCTGCTGTAAAGTTGGTTCTTTTCTCTTTTCGACTGCGCTTTCTTAGTGACGATGTGGAGTAATTACGTTAACAACTCAACATTCATTCTTTGCACAATAAAATATAAACATAAACAAAATGTTGTCTTCTCTGATCCCAAAAATCTATAACTATTAATTTCACAATTTCATATTAATTACTTATTGAATATTGATAGATCAGCACAATTAAAATGAAAATAAATGATGGGTTTTACTGTTGATCAATGATCACTGTGATTGTTATACTATTATGTACACCTGTTGCATATTTTGCTTAAGATCATTAGCCTACCTATTTAAGTCCCCTTGCCATACAGCTTTGTGTTCATATGACCTATGAAAATGACGCGAAAACCACAATTTTCAAAAAATGAAGTTACAGTTCTTTTGGAGGAGGTGGAGAATAAAAAAAACGCTATTTTCAAAGCTGAAAAATTGTGTAACAAATGCTGCCTGATAAAAAAAATCCTGGGCAGAAATCACCCAAAAAATAAATGCTTCTGCCTATTCCTTTTCAGACTTTATGTTGATTTATGTCATCATTTGTTAAATGTTTAAATGTCAGAATAAAACAAATCTGAATCTGCCTACGTTTCCTTAGCGCTAAGCACTGAATGTGTTGCGTATATGTGTAATGCTACAGTAGCCTACATATACAATTTAATATTTAAGGGTAAACCCCTTTTTGTAAAATATTGTTATATGACAATTTGTCTTTGGGAATTTAACAAAGTTACTCACTTGCACACTCGTTTCTTCGCACAAACGAAACCAAGACTGCGTCCCAACCAGCATAAATGATCCTTTCGGAGGGCACTTCGAAGGGAGAATAATTGCGATCGTCACGCTATTATATCGTTTCAAATAATTTGTGATGAAGAAAGCAAATTGCGTAAAACCTAGGCACCTCGACTTTAAGTCATCCAAATTACTTAAAGTAGATGGTAAAACATTCAAAAGAAATAGGCTATAGGGTCGATAGCTCTGAATAGAACACATCCCAGCTGCTGCGAAATCAATGACGTCGATACGACAAACTAACTAGGAACTATACTTCTAACCACAGGTCAAGAGCTGTCGTTCCAACCACACAAGTTTGCGATGCAGTTTGCGAACGTTCGTTGGAACGATGGTTTCGGGAAACACCAAATCGTTGAACTATGCTGATAACGACGGAACTTGCGACCATAGTTGGCCAACGATGCTTTCGGGAAACGCACCCCTGGGCTGCGTTTCCCAAAAGCATCTTAAGCCTAAGTTGATCGTAAAAACGATCGTACGAGTGATCTTGATATTAAGGTCTGTTTCCCAAAAGCATCGTAACTTAAGTAGCACTTGAAAATGATCGTAGATCTACGAGTGCTCTGGAGTAATCGTAAAGCTCTAAGGTTATCGTAGGAAGACAAAGTTATGAGGTCACCTACAGGACAACCGGCAGATTACACCTTTAAATTTATTCAAGTGCATTGTGATAATACTATAAGGTTTTGATTGTACTTTATTGTACACTTGTTTTATTATTTTTATTTATTTTAATATTCTCATTATTATCAATGTTGATTAAAAAAAAACCGTTCTGTTGCTTAATATTTTTGTGGAAACTGACTTTATGATCACTGGAATTTAAAAAAAAAAATTATGAGGGCAGGTAACAAACAAAAAAAAATTATAAATACACATCTGAATTAAATGAGGATATTTATTTCGTCTTTTTGAAAGGTATATGTTCTTGTTTTTTTTTTGTTCAGCCTTTTGTCAGTGCCTCAGCCTGTAGGTGCTTTATATAGACGTGTTTTGATTGCTAATCCACATCAGATGACAATTATTAGGTGAAACGTTCAGAGGAAACGATTCCATATAAGGTTATATTTCAGCACTTCGCAAATGGACAGCGACTCTTAAGTAGCACTTAGAGCGCGTTCTCGCGCGTTCATGTTAAGTACATTTTTGGGAAACGCACGTGGCATTGCTGCGAGTGATCGTAACTTTGCTCGTAGAACATGCTCTTTAGAGCTAAGATACATCGTTATTGGGAAACGCACCCCTGGTTAATAAGAAAGCAGCGAAGACAGGCCCAAGCACGACAGTGCCATCGCCACCTGGTGACTCAAGGTAAACATGCACAATGGACGCTTGCATTTAAGTGTGTAAATATAAGATAACTTTTACTACGCTATGACCATGACAATACCCACATCTAAATGATCCAAACATACATCACCAATTTTATCTAAATCAGACAATGCATATAGAAGATACAAGACTCCTTTGGCAATTTAACATCTTTAATGTATTGGCATAACTGTGAGAATTGCATGAATACTCTTGGAGGAGTATTTCAAAATCATTAACGCGTTAGTCGAGAACAGTTTCAACTTGAATCAATCACCTTGTAAATTCAAAGTAAAAAAAGTTGTTTGCATGTTTGCAACTACTGATACTACTGAACTACTAATATTCATAAAATTGGTTTATATGAAAGGTTTCATAGTTGCAATGATGCCATAGTATTTCGTTTTAAATTTGCTATTACTAAGACAGCATTTTAAATAGATTTCTTAGTCTGTTCATTTGTTCAGACAGTTGCACCATCTGACATTTTGATGGTTTAGGTAACAAAACATAAAATACGATGTATTGATAAATGTACTAAAAATGAATTCAAACTAAATAGTTTATATAGAATAAAGTAATATGTCAATAATTTATAACATTATTTTAAAAGGAAATAATGCACTTGGACACAAAATATGAACGTCATGTCATCGAAAAATGAACATATATACCGAAATGGTGGCTGATATATCATGCATCTCTAATATATGTTCAATATTTATGCACTGTTCACCATGATGGGTTTGAATTGCTTGAAATATGATTGGAATCACTTAAAAAAAGGAAGATACAGTTCAGAGCAACATTTGCTGCACAAGTCTGTCATATAGACTACACAAAATTATAATGAGAACATCATAATTGTGTGTTTGGCACATGGATTTAATGGTGAGGCTTTTGTTTTTGTAATCAGGCTCTCAAAAATTCTATAAAAATTAAGATTTCGATTTATCTGCAAATATATCGGTTATCGTCTTTCACACATAAAGAATTATAGATTATTGGTATCAGCTAAAATGTTCATACCATTGCTTCCCTATATTATATATATATATATATATATATAAAATGGAAACGTACAATACAAATAATCGAGTCCTTAAAGTTCTTACCGTTTTTAAAGCACTAAAATAGGACTTGTTCACCAGGGTTCTTTCACTGCTCTGATTCTTCGAGTCTATCAGCGTCAGGTAAATGCTGTTCGTCGTCTCAGCAATCATCTGTCTACCAGTCGATACACACACCTTGTAGGTCGACATTTTGCCTGCACGAAAGATGGACAATCTCTGAATCCTCACTTTATTCTCAAGCAACTTTATATGAAGTTCACTTCCGGATCAACTCTCCACCTCCTTTGACATTATAATGTATGGGTGTGGTCTACCAATCAAAAAGGTCATGTTAACACCTGCATATGTGATCTTTATCAAGTTTCTGAACTCATAGAAGAGAGAGAGAGAGATATATAAAGAGAGTATAAATGTAGAGGTATTCCTGTGCTACAGACAATCCCCTTTCACTGATAAGCTTTTCCAGTTACAATTGCTATTTAAAATTTGCCTCCTTAATAATATCATTAATATAAGATAATATAATAGAAGAGTGAAGAGTCATATAAGAGTGTATATAAATATAATTTAATGTGGATATAATAGGTTCAAAATAGCTCTCAATATTCAGTAAATGATGAAGATTTACATTTTTTACTTTAAATATATGTATATAAATAAATTCTGATGAGACTTATGAAAAGTAAATTCATTACTGCTCATTATATGGCAAAATGTAATCACTGTAAGAAACGAGTGAAACATTAATGAGAAGACAGTGATTTTAAAGGCTAGTGTTAATGATATTTATTGGGGGGATATTTCGGTTCTGAATGTATTTATTACTGTCTTGTCCTGTGATCTGCAGTTTATAAGTAGAATAAGAAGTCATCAAAATATCGTGAATGACAGCGTTATTTGGTGGATGTTTCAGTCGTTTTTCCATTTAATATTGAAAGTGGAAAAATGAGAAAACAGCTCATTTTTCGTTTTTTCCTTTTTTATCAGAAAAAACGAGAATCGAAATTTCGGCATTCTTTGTGCTTTTTTTGAAGAATTTTCGGAGCTTGATGAAATCGATATAAATACGTTTTTAATACTGCAAAACACATGCAATCACTGCCTTTTTAATCTCCTGGTAATCAATTCTAATTTAAATCATTTTATTTCTAGTTCTTACTTTTTTAAAAGCTTTATTTATTGGAAAGTTTCACATCTATAAATGTAAATATATGTAAAAATTTAAAGTAAACCACACTTTAACTTCTTCAAAGAAGAATTGAAGATGTTAAGTCAGTGCACAAATAAATGGCGAGATGTTAATTGTACACTTCTTTAAAATAACACGTTTTCTTACCAAAAGAGTCTAAATAAAGATAATACATTTTAGATGATGATAGAAAGAGTGTTGTTTTGTGAATGTGTAAAAATACACATCCATCTTCAGAGTTTTTGCTGGACACGTTTATTTAATTTCTTTATATATTTGTATTTTCATGGTTGTTGCGAGGATGAATGACACTGTGTGTGGGTGTACGTTTGTACGAAACCGAGACCTTTTCAGCTGTTTTTCTGAATAATTCTACCTGTGTTAGGCAACACTATGGCATTTATCGATGAACTGTCATAACAGCCATTTCATATTCTCAGTGTCCTTTCCCATGAAAATGTAATTATAGAGGCTTCTAGATGAGGGACCAGATATTCCTGAACACTACAGATAATCTTTCACCTTTCATGTAGTTTCGCAAGAAGTCCGCGGACTCATTGCTATCTGGGATAGTATTCTGACTAGATTAATGTTAAGGACATAAATCTGTCATAAATAAGACAATGTTCCTAATTGTTGTCAAAATATGTTTGTGATCTATTCAAGCAACAAAATATGTATTAAAATGTGTTTTCGTTTTTTTCCTTTCAAATATTTTGTTGTTGTCCCACTTTATCAAGTAGTATTATTGAGAATGTGGGACAGCATGCTTTGGGTAATCTGGGACTGTCTTCAAAAATATTACTTTAAAATTAATATAAAAACCGAATGAATAATCCGTTAATCAAATTGTTGCTTGCTGTTGCTTAAATTGTATTTATTTTTTATTCGTTGTAGGTTTTAATAGAGTTTTCAATGAATTTAAAACACAATAGATCGTTAATCCTGTGTAGAGATATAAATTGAGAACAGGTGAAATGGTTTTGAAGCAATTCTTTGATTTTACCAGAAGAGGTTTTGTGAGTTTAACTTGAAAATTTGGATTTGTGTTTAATGTTGTGAGAAAACGGCTGAATTGAATCATTAAAAAATCATTAGAAAAAGTTTGTGAACAATTTTGAGTCGTTGTGTGTAAATGATGACAGCTGTGTTTTAGTTGTGTTTTGCGACACAAGTACCACAGTGCAAAATGTGTTTAGTGAGTGAGAATGTGTTTAGAGTTTGGCAAAAAGTGATTTGCAAACTTGTTTACAGTTTTACAGAAAGTCTGATTTATTTGTCAAATTGGTTTAGGCTATTGAGAAGTTAGTTCAGAGAATGGGTTTAGTGTTTTAGCAATTCAGAAAAACTGTATTTTGACGCGTGAACGAGACGTTTCCAATGTATGTACACTGAAGATGGCGCCGTCAATCCCCCTTCCGTCACTGAATATGCTTTCATTTGAATGGAGACATGGCGGGGAAATCAATAATACCGTAATGCAATCTCTGCCTTGCCTTATATCCAGCGCGAAGGACTCCTGCACATTTAAATCTGCTGATTGTTGTCCATTTTTTGTTAAGGATAAAATTAAAATAAAACCCAATCAATCAAACAAAATAAATACAATAATAAGTATTTTGTGTGACAGATGCACAGTGATCATATCACACATCAAAATGCACTAATATATTTGACAGGTGAAAGATTATCTGTAGTGTTCAGGTCAGGAATATCTGGTCCCTCATCTAGAAGCCTCTATATGTTACATTTTCATGGGAAAGGACACTGAGAATATGAAATGGCAGTTATGACAGTTCATCGATAAATGCCATAGTGTTGCCTAATACAGGTAGAATTATTCAGAAAAACAGCTGAAAAGGTCTCGGTTTCGTAAACGTACACCCACACACAGTGTCATTCATCCTCGCAACAACCATGAAAATACAAAAATATAAAAAGAAATTAAATAAACGTGTCCAGCAAAAACTCTGAAGATGGAGGTGTATTTGTACACATTCAGAAAACAACACTCTTTCTATCATCATCTAAAATGTATTGTCTTTATTTAGACTCTTTTGATAAGAAAACGTGTAATTTTAAAGAAGTGTACAATTAACATCTCGCCATTTATTTGTGCACTGACTTACGGGTTATAAATGTGTGCCAGATCGGCCAGATCTTTGTATTTGTGAATTGTGCGCTCTAAAAAATTCTGATTAAAAACAAAAGTTTTTAAAAATTACTGTATTTGATTAATAAATGAACTAATAAGTTTAATGTATGATTTAACAATAGATATTTACATTGTTTATTAATTAACGTTCACCTTTTGATTATTATTGTTGCTTCTCGTAATATGCGTCTTATTTTTAATTTCCAACTTATTTTGGGTTCATTTTAAGCCAGCCATTTAGCATATTTTTAAACAATATTTGGGTTAAATTAAACTGCCCCAGCATGTTGGTCAAACATTTAACCCAACCGCTTGTCCATTTTCAACCCAACCCAGCATTTTTTAGAGTGAGCGTTCAAAACACTGCATATATTAATGTATTTTGATGTGTGATATGATCACTGTGCATCTGTCACTCAAAATACTTATTATTATTGTATTTATTTTGTTTGATTGATTGGGTATTTCTTTTAATTTTACCCTTAACTAAAAATGGACAACAATCAGCAGATTTAAATGTGAGTCCTTCGCGCTGGATATAAGACAAGGCAGAGATTGCATTACGGTATTATTGATTTCCCCGCCATGTCTCCATTCAAATGAATGCATATTCAGTGACGGAAGGGGGATTGACGGCGCCATCTTCAGTGTACATTCATTGGAAACGTCTCGTTCACGCGTCAAAATACAGTTTTTCTGAATTGCTAAAACACTAAACCCATTCTCTGAACTAACTTCTCAATAGCCTCAATTATTCTCTGAACCAACTTCTCAATTTGACAAATAAATCAGTCTTTCTGTAAAACTGTAAACAAGTTTGCAAATCACTTTTTGCCAAACTCTAAACACATTCTCACTCACTAAACACATTTCGCTCAAAATTGTTCACACACTTTTTCTAATGATTTTTTAATGATTCAATTCAGCCGTTTTCTCACAACATTAAACACAAATCCAAATTTTCAAGTTAAACTCACAAAACCTCTTCTGGTAAAATCAAAGAATTGCTTCTAAACCATTTCACCTGTTCTCAATTTCTATCTCTACACAGGATTAACGATCTATTGTGTTTTAAATTCATTGAAAACTCTTAAAACCTACAACAAAGAAAAAAATAATAACATTTAAGCAACAATTTGATTAACGGATTATTCATTCGGTTATTATATTAATTTTAAAGTAAATCAGTGGTCTACCCCTAAGTTGTAATGAGATCTAAGCCCTTGTTATTAGACTTATAAATCACTAAATCATTTGAAGACAGTCCCAGATTACCCAAAGCATGCTGTCCCACTTTCTCAATCATACTACTTGATAAAGTGGGACAACAACAAAATATTTGAAAGGAAGAAAAAAAAAACTAAAACATTTTAAAAGCCTACATATTTTGTTGCTTGAATAGATCACAAACATAATTTGAAAACAATTAGGAACATTGTCTTATTTATGACAGATTTATGCCCTTAACATTAATCTAGTCAGAATATCCCAGATAGCAATGAGTCCGCGGACCACCGGCAGTGATCCGGAGGCAGTAGAAGCGGCAGAATGGCGTAATCGCAAACACGTTTGACGCAAGCCTGTAGTGCTCCTGTCAGAAACTGAAGCTTCCACGCCTCGATCGCCCCGCCAGTGGCTGGTCCCAGTATAGCTCATAAACCCCACCCCTCCATGTATTTGAATGGACGCGAGACACACTAAACAATTCAGTACACTTCAAATAATTGTTTCCTAAAGATGGTTTCTGTCATTTAAGGCAGTTTTTATTACGATGATTTCATTTCAAGTGTTCGTTTTTTAAATAAGTTTAGTTTTAGTGAGTTATGTGATGCTATAAAAACGGGGGGTGTGACGTCATGATTGACAGCTGAGATTGACGGCTTCTCTGAGTGAAGTTGTCACTGAGGCACTAACAAACTTTTTTCAGGATTTTTGGGAGGAGATTGGAGCTTTAGCTTTAATCTCTACATTTCTATAACTGTTTATTTCACACCAACATAATGAATTGTTCTGCATCTGTGAGAGTGTGGGCGGGCTCTTGATAATCGCGCCTCTACTTCCTGTTCTCTACTGCGCAACTCCGGTCCCGAGATCGCTACTGCGCAGACTCGGTCCCAAGATGTCAGCGCCGTGAGCGGGCATACGAAAGCTTCAACTATGGTCAGCGGAAGTCAATGAAGTCGCGTCGTCCATATTTTTTTACGGTCTATGGTTTGACGGCGCACCGACAACCGCCATTCCGCCGGCGTATCTACCGAAGGCGACCCTTCCACGGCCCGCTGGAGGCAAAGGCTATTTTCGAGCGATTTGCCGCCGCTTATTGTAGATATCAGAATCAGAATGAGCTTTATTGCCAGGTGTGCTTACACACACGAGGAATTTGTTTTGGTTACAGAAGCTTCCAGTACACAATGTAAATTGACAAGACAAGAGACAAGTAACATAAAAATAAATTTGTAAGTTAAACACACAATGGTGGAAATGCAATATGACAGAAGCGCTTCGGATGGAATAGAATATGTACAGATGTTTTGTAAATATAGGTACTATATATAAGTTATAGGGTGCTATATGTGAAATGTCTGAGGTAAAGTATTGCACACATTTATTGCACAGTAGGGTGTATAATATGTATATACGGGTGCTATAGGATCTACAGGTGTTTTAAATATACAAATTTACACATTTTTAAGGTGCTATATACACGGAGTCTGACGGAAGTTGTTTATTGCACACATTTATTGCTCAAGGTGAACATTTAACTGTTCATGAGGTAGATGGCCTGAGGAAAGAAGCTTTTTCTATGTCTGGATGTTTTTGTTCTCGGTGCTCTGTAGCGCCGACCAGACGGTAACAGTTCAAACATAGAGTGTCCTGGGTGTGAGGGGTCCAGAGTAGGGATACACCGATATGAACATTTTGGCCGATACCCGATAATTCTTAATATTTGAAAGCCGATAACCGATATATTGGCCGATAAATCTAAATACAAATTTTAATAAACTCTGAGAGCCTGATTACAAAAACAAAAGGCTCACCAATAAAAGCCATGTCCCAAACACTTCAACATAAATCAAACCTATACACTACAGTAGCCTATTTGAACCAGTGTGAGATTCCTTACCTTTTTAAATTAATTTTACACTCCTATGGCCAAATTTTTTTTTTTTTAACACTTTACAATAAGCTTTAATTTTTGTTAGTATTAGTTAACCAACAATGAATGAACAATACTTCAACAGGATTTATTAATTTTAGTTCATGTTAATCTCAACATATTCAGACCCAAAGTTGTGTCTTTTAACATTAGGTATGAACTGTGAATGGACTGTTACAAAACACAAACATTTTATTACTAAAAGAAACAAAGGTTATTGCTCTCTGTTTGTTCATGATAGTTAATGCATTAATAAAATGAGACCTTATTTGTAAAATGTTACCAAAAATTATATTGTCTAAAAAATAAAAATAATATACCTAAATAATGCAAACAAGTAATTGAACAGCATTACTTAGGCTGCATAATAAAGAATCAGAATGTGCATGAAATAACCTCCGCACAGACGATAAAGAAATGGTTTTAATCAAACCATATTGTTGATGGAAATGATACGAGAACAATAAAAGTGCTAATTATAAAAAATAATGCTTCTGTGTTTTTGAAAAAAAAATTTTTTTTAATATTACAGTAATAGTAAACATCTGTAATATTAGTCTAGTCTATTAGGAATAATGTTGCTGTTTGAGAGCGCGCTGAAGCTGGAGAGAATGAACGAACAACCATAAACTGAAGCGCTTAGAAGTTTAATTAACAACTAAACGCATCATATATGGGATTATATACACAAAATAATAAATATAATATTACAACTTACAATGGCACAAAAGGCTGTGAATGCACAAGCAAACTTGACTGTGCTCGTCATGAAGGTGTAACTCCATGGGCGCGCGCTGAAGCTAAAGACCGGTACAATGAAGTGCTTTACTGCATCGTTTATTAACTCAACCAAACGCATCCTATATGATATTACATACACAGAATAATAATAAATATAATATTACAACTTACAATGGCACAAAAGGCTGTGAATGCACAAGCGAACTTGACTGTGCTGGTCATGAAGGTGTAACTCCGTGGGCGCGCTCTTCCCTCAACAAACGCGCTGAAACACAACGCTCTTTTACAGCCTATTCTATTCTCATTATCATTTTATGTAGATTATAGAAGACTTGCGCTGCACATGTTGCACATAACTGTATTTTCCTTTTCGAAGTGATTCCAAACATATTTAGAGCAATTCAAACCCATCATGGTGGACAGCGCGTCCGTCTCAGCTGAAGGAAATAATACATTATCTATCGGCTTGACTATATCGGTCAAATTTTCTTATTGGACCGATAACGATAACATCAAAAATAATCATTTATCGGCCGATAACGATATGTTGCCGATATATCGTGCATCCCTAGTCCAGAGTGATTTTGCGTGCCCTTTTACTCACTCTGGATGAGTACAGTTCTAGAAGTGTGGGAAGAGTAGTGCAAGTGATTCGCTCAGCAGTCCGGACTATTCGCTGTAGTCTTCGGAGGTCAGTTTTGGAGGCTGAGCCAAACCAGATGGTGGTGGAAGTGCAGAGGATGGATTCTATGACAGCGGAGTAGAACTGTACGAGCATCTCCTGTGGCAGGTTGAACTTCCTCAGCTGTCGGAGGAAGTAAAGTCTCTGCTGGGCTTTTTTCACAATAGAGTCAATGTGCGCGTCCCACTTCAGATCCTGAGAGATGGTGGTGCCCAGGAACCTGAATGACTCTACTGCAGCCACAGTGCTGTTCATGATGGTGAGTGGGGGGAGTACAGGGGGGTTTCTCCTAAAGTCCACTATCATCTCCACTGTTTTGAGCATGTTCAGCTCCAGGTTGTTGTACCTGCACCATAGAACCAGCTGATCCACCTCCTGTCTGTACGCAGACTCGTCACCATTGCGGATGAGGCCGATAACAGTAGTGTCGTCTGCAAACTTCAGGAGCTTGGTGGAGGGGTCTTTAGAGGTGCAGTCGTTGGTGTACAGGGAGAATAGCAGTGGGGAGAGAACACATCCTTGTGGGGCACCAGTGCTGATGGTGCGGCTGTCGGACATGATTTTGCCCATTCTGACTAGCTGTTGTCTGTCTGTCAGAAAGCTGGTGATCCATTGACAGACAGAGCTAGGGACAGGGAGCTCGGTCAGTTTGGTCTGAAGCAGTGATGGGATGATGGTGTTGAAGGCAGAGCTGAAGTCCACGAACAGAATCCTCGCATAGTTCCCTGGTTTGTCCAGATGTTGTAGGGTATAATGCAGTCCCATGTTGACTGCATCATCCACAGACCGGTTTGCTCTGTAGGCAAACTGCAGGGGGTCAAGCAAGGGGTCAGTGATGTCCTTCAAATATGCCAACACCAGTCTTTCGAATGACTTCATGGCTACAGATGTTAAAGCCACAGGTCTGTAGTCATTGAGTCCTGTGATCTTTGTTTTTTTGGGGATTGGGATGATGGTGGAGCGTTTAAAGCATGATGGGACTTTGCACAGCTCCAGTGATCTGTTGAAGATCAGTGAGAAGATAGAAGCCAGCTGGTCAGCGCAGGGTTTCAGACAGGCTGGTGAAACACCGTCTGGTCCTGGTGCTTTCCTTCTTTTCCTTTTTCCATCTACATATATAGCCTATGTAGATTGCAGTTTATCAAGAATTGATCAACCCAGACAAATTCCCATTTGGCGTTTCAATTCCACATTTCAAAGTCCATTAACTGTCATTGAAACAAGATAATATAAATTATATAAGTCAATAATGTTAATAATATAAAGAGGTCAGGGATGAAAATAATTACCAGTAAACATATCAAGTAATGAGGATATGTGGTACCAAAGAATGTGCAGGATACCAAATAAATCGAGGTAGCCTATAACATCACATTTACAAGCATAATTTCTAATAATGATAAATGGTCATTATTTAGAGTAAAGCTCTGGAGTAGAATAGACCATTATAATGGCATTGCTGACATGGGGCACAAGATTTTCACTGCTGCAATAAGATCTGTCTCTTGTTTCTGTATATATATATATATATACACACAAACACACACACACACACACACACAGAGTTAAAAACAGCAGTAGAACAGACCATTATAACAAGCCTGAGTCAGATTTCTTTGTTACCACACACTCACTAACACTGACTTCAGTTCCTCGTGCGCCTGTATAAAGGACAAACAACCTCGCCATCCGGTTTAGAATTGGTCTTCCGTCTTTTTTAGGTGCTGAAGAGTCAAGAATCTGTTATAAACCCTAATGGCTTTGGAGCAACAACAACAACAACAACAAAAAAAACTAATATTTGATCATTCACATATATGCTATAACGATTTTATAATCGCTTCAAATGTGAAAAGTAGTTAAGCTGTCAGTTCCACTCTAACGTTCTACACCTGCTCCGGAGCAGGTTATGTTCAGGGTTAGTGTGCTTAAGAGGTATTCAGATGTGTTTTATATAATTAATATAGTTATTAATATAACCAAATTTGTTTCAGTTATATAATATACAATATTATATATTAATTTTAAAGAATTAGAATAAAAAATAAATAAAAAATAAGTTTAAATGTTAATTCAGTTCAAATATATTTATTATTTATTTTTTTGTCATCTCACACATGGATCTGCATTCAATTAATTAGCATCAAACAAACAATATAATCCTTATTTTCAGTGAATAAAGATTACTTATTAAAAGAAAACATTGAAAAAATGATTGCATAACCACCAAATAGGTGGCGCTGTGCACTAAGTAGGTTATGTTAACTGCTATTAAACGAAAGAAGAAGAGGAAGTTATATGGCGCGCTTTTTCTTAGCGTCTGTTTCCATGGTGAATCATCTATTCGTCATTCTGTTGTGTTAACCGGGAACATACTCTGAGTTGGCTGAACTTACTCCCGGACTCGTTTTTGGAACCAGCATACCTCGAGTAAGCAAGGTTTGGGTTAATCAACCGATAGTTCAAGGTATATGTGACGGTACGTTAACTTTGCTGTCTGGAAAACCCCCCAGCCTCCTCTGAAACAAACGTATTCGTCTTGTAGTTAAAAACATCCACATGATTTTTACACTGATAATTCTATAACCCCACCCACTTTAAAGCGGCGCTAACAGCAGTGGAAAACCAAAACGAGCCAAAGTGAGCCATGCCGAACCGAAGCAAAGTAAGCTAAGCCGAGCCGTACCAAGAGTTCCCATGCAGTGGAAAAGCGCCATTAGAGCACAAGGCCAAACAGAGTCGATTGATGCTTATGCAATGGACTAAAAGAATAAAGCAAAGGATTGTGAATTTGAAGAACTTACAGAGTCACTGATAAGGGACCGAATTGTTTATGGTATTACAAATGACCAGATCAGAGGCAGGTTATTACAGGAACCTGATTTAACCCTACGGAGTGAGT
The DNA here is from genome assembly GCA_033150135.1 of Gobio occitaniae. Taxonomy (NCBI): domain Eukaryota; kingdom Metazoa; phylum Chordata; class Actinopteri; order Cypriniformes; family Gobionidae; genus Gobio; species Gobio occitaniae. The sequence goes on from JARQWZ010005846.1 coordinate 33,923, forward strand.
CAAAATCAGTTAAAATCACTGCAATTAATAAATTCACTAGCAGAATGCACAAGATGTGGATGTAAAAAGCCTGTCACTCAAATAATCATTATGCAAAGAAATGCATGAGTCGCTTCCAAACAAACAATGTAGAATTCATAAATGTGCTTTCTCGTCTCTGAGAAAGCAGGTCCTTCCTCAGAGGAATGGGCCAAGGAGGTGCTGTCGCATAGAGCACTAGTTCCAGGAACCAGGTCTGGTTGGGCCAATACGGCACAATTAACAAGATCTGCTCCTTGTCCTCCCCGACTGAATGTCATATCAGTGCGAGAACCGGATGCGTGACAGAAATGACACAAGAAAAATCACACTATAAACTAGTGACATATTCAGGCCACAAGATGTCACCCTTGGGTCAGAAATGCCCGGAATGCTAGTACAAAGACAAGCTGTACACTCTTGAGTTTTAGGTCATAGAGCAAAATGTGCTTGCACAATCCTGGGAAGAGAATCGTGCAACACCTTGGGAGTAATAAAAAGGATCTTTGAAATAAAAGGAGACACCTCAAAAGATATTCTGAGTAAATTTGGAGATTTGTTTACAGGACTGGGTTGTGTTCCAGGAGTCCATCACATTCAGACAAATCCTGAGGTCATGCCAGTGATTCCTGCTCCCAGGAAAGTTCCAGTGGCCTTGAAAAAAGACATTGAAAGAGAACTGGAACGTATGGAAGGGATGGGTTTCATCACAGAATGGGTGGTGACAATAGTAAAGCCCAACATAGACCCTCAAGATCTAAACAGAGCAATAAGCAGAACATTATTCTCTAAAAAGCTTGAGGAAGTTGTGGCAGAAATGCCCAGAGCCAAGATATTCTCTGTGGTGGACGCAAATCAGGGATTTTGGCAAATCCAGCTGGATGATGACAGTTCTAAACTCTGTACATTTAACACACCCTTAGGAAGTGTTGTGAACTTCTGTTGTTTTTTTGAAGTAGAGACCAGGAGACGTCGGATCAAGACAGAAGTGATTCTTTTAATGAGAACTCTCTGTGCTGCAGGTCGTCCGAAAACAGTCTGATTTAACAGTACAAAATAATGCAATTTATCTACATATTCAGGGGGAGTGGTTATACAGCAGAGGAGGAGACATTCAAACAAAGGAATGCATATGTTGTGTAGGTAAAGGACACACCCTAAACATTCCTGTCTCATCAGGCGTAATTCAATCAGCATAACAGTGCCATTCAAATGCATAGATGCTAATCCAATCACTCAGGCAGTATTGCTCTAAACTTTTCATGGTAAATAGTCAGGAAAGTGCATAAAGACAAAAGACTTAATGTCTCAACCACTTACACAGCCTGATGTAATCTCCTTAGAATTTCCTCAAGTTTACTTCAAAATGTAAAACACAAATATAGATAATGTTTTCAGTTATATTCTATTACATTTGAACCTAGATATAACAATGTATACATTTGTAACCCCACAATCCCCCCTTTGGGAGTTCTAATAACTCCCACATAATACAAATTTAAACCTTCATCAGTCCATTCTGTAGCTTATGTTTGTTAACATAAGCCCCATCGTCTAGTCATGTAACTTGGAAAAAGTTATAGGCACATTTCACTTGCTCTGTGTTGATTGTCTGTAGTGACGAATGACATGCTGCCACAGAAACAAAACATGCCACTAGGGTCCGTGAAGTTCATTACGGGTAATATTCTTTTGTGGTTGGAACAGTCCTTGTGAGTCCTTTGTTGACCTTACAGGTTTCCGAACCATGAAGAATTATCTTCAGTCATCTGATGTAATTTTGCTGAAAGATCAAGAATGTCTTGTTGGATTTTGTTCAAGAGTCCTTGACCACCATGTTTGTGCATAAGTGAGTCCTTGAATGCAGCCATCTTCTTTGTTGGTGGTAGGAGAGCAACCAGGGTGCACCTGCCATTGACTTGGCTGAGCAGGATGTTATATACAGACGTTCCTCCCATCATGTGCCACCCATGGGATTCCTGCTCCTACTGAAGGCAGGTGTGGCATGCAAATGTTCTTTCCAGCAAACAAGGTGTTTCTTGACATATTCATCAGCTCTAAGAATATGTTGTTTCTGGAGTCTACACTTTGTGCGATGTCCATGATGATTAGTAGCAAGGCAATCTTGATCATGTTGATGGAAGACTGAAGTTCCCGTAGATAATTCTCTGCGTTGTGTATTTTTTTCTTCTTTTCTTCTTCTTGACAGTTGACTCATTAGTGGGTCTAGTTGTCCTTCAGAGGTTGTGGCTTCATACGCAGGTGAGGATCGGTGCATATGGGTCTAGTTGTCCTTCAGAGGTTGTGGCTTCATACGCAGGTGAGGATCGGTGCGTATGGGTCTAGTTGTCCTTCAGAGGTTGTGGCTTCATACGCAGGTGAGGAGCGGTGCATATGAATCTGGGGACAGCCTTCAAGTTGTATCTGCACAGATTAAGAACTAAAACAAAAGACAACAGAGCAGTATTTGTTCTAAAAGACAGCAAATATCAGGGTTGTCTCATCTGTTCAATCAGAGTCTGCTATTGTTGTTCCTTCTTTCCCTATTTCTTAATTCCTGTGACACCTAAAGAAACAGTGAGGTAAGGATGGACTTGTGGATGGGGATGCCTACAAGGGAATCTTCGCCGCAGGTTTGGCCCCCGAATGCCTGTTGCATTCAGTTCTTTCCTGGGCTCCTCACTGGTCCGTGTCCTACCCTATCCCTGTTGGTGGGGGAACAACTTTACAGTGTGACACATGATTCCAGGTTTTCCTTCCCTGACACAAAACTGCAGCTGCTGTAATGTTACCTTGGTGTACGCTGTAAAACAATTTTCAGGGCTGTGACGCTTAATTTCACTGAATCAACAGGCACATCAGATACTGATTGAATGGCTACATCTGTTTCAAAGAAAGCTTGCAAGTCAGGATAAGCATTATCAGTCTGACTAACTTCATTCACATCAGTTTTCTCTACAGCTTTGTTGAGGTTAAATTTCTTGGTCAAAGAAGCTACTCTAGCACAGAGTTCTTCGTTCTGTTTTTCTAGCTCTGAGATCTGCTGAGACTGTTGTCTAGCTAGCGCTAAACCAAATTCTCTGTGACAACAAATAATGCCTTTCACATTGTTCTTGCGAATACATGCTCCTAAAACTTTTTTACATTCATCAATCGACCAATTCTTGTCTGGATGGATCTCATATTTCTGAGTTAGTTTTTGTCTAACTTTCTCTGTGACAATTAAATTCATCTGCACTCCTAACTGTGATATGAAATCACTGTCTGTCCACAAAGGAGCTGCGAGACCACCTTTTTCAGTTGTGGGGGTCAGTCTAGGATTCTTTCTAAACATTTTTCAATTTCTTTGTTACCACACACTCACAAACACTGACTTCTCTGATAATTTCTTTGTTACCACACACTCACTAACACTGACTTCTCTGATCATTTCTTTGTTAACACAGCTCAACTATTGTTAACTTTCTTTGACAAAACAGAGGACAACACACATATTAACTAAATGTTAATCTTCCCTGCTTGAAACAGAGGATGACTCCTCTCTAAAAACAAACTTTTTTAGAGGGTAACACAAATATTAGCTAAATGCTAATCTTCCCTATTTAAAACAGAACAATTATTAGCTTGTGAGGCTAATATCTTCTCTGCTTGAAACAGAGGCTGAACATTTCTTCCCTGCCGAAAAAACAGAGGATGACTCATCTCTAAAAACAATTTTTTTAGAGGGTAACACAAATATTAGCTAAATGCTAATCTTCCCTATTTAAAAACAGAACAATTATTAGCTTGTGAGGCTAATCTCTTCTGCCTGAAAAACAGAGGCTAACTTTCATCTCTAAACAAACTTTTTAGAGGGTAACACAAAACACAAATATTAGCTAAATGCCAATCTTCCCTTTTTCAAACAGAACAATTATTAGTTTGTGAGGCTAATATCTTCTGCCTGAAACAGAGGATAACTTTTCTTCCCTGCCGAAAAAACATAGGATGACTCATCTCTAAAAACAAACTTTTTAGAGGGTAACACAAAACACAAATATTAGCTAAATGCTAAACTTCCCTATTTCAAATAGAACAATTATTATCTTGTGAGGCTAATCTCTTCTGCCTGACAACAGAGGATAACTTTCATCTCTAAACAAACTTTTTAGAGGGTAACACAAAACACAAATATTCGCTAAATGCTAATCTTCCCGATTTCAAACAGAACAATTCTGTCAGGTCCATTAAGTCAAGAACACACATGACAATAAAAAAGATTTAGAAATTTTTATTGAATTGCAATCAGTTGATGAATTCTGAATTAAATTAGTTTTTGGCGGTATGGCTCTGTTCAGGGAGTCCTCTGACCTTTCATGAGCACCATGAAATAGCAGAGAGTCAGAGGACAGCAGCAGCATTAGGGAACGCTCACACAGTTTAGGACTGGGAAAGCTTAACTATTCCCCCTATGAACAGAGCAGCAACGATGACAAACAAATGCCACGTTATACATGACAGGAGGAGGTGGTATTGCAAAGCAGCGAGCAGCTAGTAGTAAGAGCGAACTTGATCTGCTTTAAATAGGCGCCCTGCTTTTAGCGTAGCCATTAGTAGCGAGGGGAGTTGAAACAGCTGATGCAAATCAGCTGATGAGACAGTGTTGTTACCAATAGCGTTAGCAGCGTCTTGACTACTTGGCCTGCCAGAACTGACGCTGACGCAGGGGCGGTTCTAGAATTTTCATTTTAGGGGGGCTTAGCCCCCAGTGAGGGTGTTTTAGGGTCCAAATTGCGCTATTAACTAGTATCTTACCAACATGCACATCCATAGGATGGCTGTTTAGTAATACTTATAAAGTAATACTTATAAAGCTCCCCCGAGAAAATGTTTATTTCTCTGATCTACATATGTGCATTTTAAGATGTTCTGAAGGCCAAAAAATTAGATAACAGTAGCTTGAAAACCATGTCACTGGGCAGTAGATTATTTGTCTTTCTCATCTCCACATCTCTCTCCACAACGGCTTTGTTAATATTTCTTGTTTGTTAATTACATTATGAATCACATTGGCCTATTTTCAAATCAAAATGGCGAAATTAGACAAAAGTCTATTCATTTGCCTGAATATTTTTGTCTTTTGTTTAACATTTCTGACATAAAGAAGCAGCTGTCTTATCTTACATTTCTCTCACTTGACGTTGAGTCGCGCTGTTAAAATTTGCCTTTAGCCTCAGCAGATTTTGTGTGAACATAAAAGCCCGCCTACTCTGATTTGATTGGTTTTGGCGAATATTTTGACGTTGACGACCGGTGATGGACCAATGAGGCTCAGATGAACGCACACACCTCTGCTTCTGACGTGCGCTCTGCCCGGCGCCGCTGCGGATTGAAGAACACGCAGACATAAAAGACGGGACGAAGCCGAAGCCTCCCGCCAGTTTCATATGCTTATATTAATCACAAATTTTTTTTTGGCTGAAGCCCCCCTAAAAAGGGTCTAGAACCGCCCCTGCGCTGCCGCTCAATTTATTAGCTTGTGAGGCTAATCTCTTTTGCTTGACAACAGAGGATAACTTAGTTAACCAAACACTACAGCCGTCCGTTAACTCTTCCCTGGCAGCCAGAGGATAAACAAATTTGTACTGGTCTTTAAGGTTCTTTTGGATAGAGCAGCACTCACCATAACCCTTGGTTGAAAGATTCAGTCACAAAAATCTTTGTTCAGCTGGAAGTTTCGCTCTGGATTCCAGTCTGGAACGTAGGCAGATCTTTATCTTTGAGCTTGAAGTTTCAATTTGGATTTCAGGTGAGGAAGCTGGAAACTATCCGGGTCACGGCACCATCTGTTGTGAACTTATGTTGTTTCTTGAAGTAGAGACCAGGAGACGTCGGATCAAGACAGAAGTGATTCTTTTAATGAGAACTCTCTGTGCTGCAGGTCATCCGAAAACAGTCTGATTTAACAGTACAAGATAATGCAATTTATCTACATTTCAGGGGGAGTGGTTATACAGCAGAGGAGGAGACATTCAAACAAAGGAATGCATATGTTGTGTAGGTAAAGGACACACCCTAAACATTCCTGTCTCATCAGCCGTAATTCAATCAGCATAACAGTGCCATTCAAATGCATAGATGCTAATCCAATCACTCAGGCAGTATTGCTCTAAACTTGTCATGGTAAACAGTCAGGAAAGTGCATAAAGACAAAAGACTTAAAGAGCACCTATCATGGAATTTTGAAATTTACCTTTCATGTAGTGTGTAACATAGATCTAAGTGAACAAAAACATCCTGTGATAGCTTGAAATATGACAGTGCACCGTATATATAGTTATTTTCTTTCAAAAGTAAGAGTCGACTCGGAGTCATTTTTAAGAATCGTTAGAAGACCGAAGCTTTTTCTCTGACTAGATGACGTCAACTTGTCAAGTTATTTGAATACGATACGCCCACTTATTGCGCTCCAAGACGCCAGTGAAAACTAGAAAACATCATGGCGACGAGACGCTGTGTTCTGAAGTGCCACTCAAAAGCAAACTTTTTTCATCTGCCCAAGGATGAGCATTTGAAGACTAAGTGGCTTGAAGACAAACCATACATCGTCGCGATTGAGTGTTTATTATTAGTCGTCAAATGTATGTTTCGCGATCTCAGGAAGCTTTTATTATGGACTTTTATTATGGCACATGGTTCTTCTTCGTCTGTCTGTACCATATATGGAATACATGTGCACAGAGCGCCCTCCGGCTGCCAGTATGAATTGAAAACAACACATAAGAGACTCAATCGCTCATGATTAGGCTATTTCTGCCCATTTTGAGGAAGTATTGAATAAAAAATACTCCTCTGTTTAGAAATTTGACAAAGACATGAGAATCTATCAATATGTCTCCTCATCTGCACACTTTTGAACTAAAAGCCCTGAGGGATGTTGATTTGTCACGAGTCTTCGTGAGGAGTTTTTTATGAATGAGATCAGCTGAGGCTCATATTACAATCAAACGTACAGACGCGGTTTTCATATTCATAACTCCTGACACATATTAACAAATTACTGTCACTATAAAACTTTGATGGGCGTTCCGTTTCCGAAAATATCTGCACAGACTATACCAATCACAACTGACTGGGTCATCGGACCAATCACCGCAGATTAGCGTCACGTAAAGGCGGGGTTTTGAAAAGTGAATCACTAAAGGAATCATTTGAGAATCGCTGTCAAAACAGGTAAAAATAAATGCATATTATAAGAAAACTAAAGTCTTTTTTGTCATTGCATGCATGCAAAACTGTTGTTGGGGACTTCTAAAACAATATTTGGAACATTTTAAATGCCATGATAGGTGCTCTTTAAGTAAGTACTTATTGAAAATGAGTACCTACTCAATGAGTATGCGGTTTCGAACGCAGCCCCAGTCTCTAGATCTCCCTTCAGGTGCCTACTTAAAAACCCTCTCCCTACCTGGCCACGCCCATTAATTATATCAGTAACCACCTCACCTGCTACAATAAGAAGAATAACAGACATAGCAACTTCAGCTGTTTGAGTACTTCTCTCTGACTGTAAAAGCATCAGCTGGGGGAAGACAAGCAGATTCTTTAGAGATTTCTTGTGAAAACTACATGAAAGGTGAAAGATTATCTGTAGTGTTCAGGAAAATCTGGTCTCCTCATCTAGATGCCTCTATACATTTCCATGAGAAAGGACACCGAGAATATGAAATGGCAGTTCATCGATAAATGCCATAGTGTTGCCTAACACAGGTAGAAAAACAGCTGAAAAGATCTCGGTTTCGTATAAAAAAAAACACCCACACATAATGTCATTCATCCGCGCAACAATCATGAAAATACAAAATAAATAAATAAATAAAATAAACGTGTCCAGCAAAAACTCTGAAGATGGATGTGTATTTGTACACATTCACAAAACAACATTCTTTCTACCATCATCTAAAATGTATCTTTATTTAGACTCTTTTGGTGAAAACTTGTAATTTTAAAGAAGTGTACAATTAACATCTCGCCATTTATTTGTGCATTGACTTACGGGTTATAAATGTGTGCCAGATCTTTGTATTTGCTAATTGTACACTCTAAAAGGCCCGGCTCATCCGCCCGCTGGACACTCTGTGTTTTCTACCACGCCAGCCTGAGCGAGCGGTCCGGGAAACGGGTAAGGCACGCGAGCTGTAGGAAGTCCCGGGTGTGTGCTTCCAGTGGGCGGTCTCCATGCTCCAGGCAGAGAAGCTGAACCTCAGGAAGGGCCTAGTGATGTTACGTCTGACACAGACGCTCTGAAGCTTGCTTCAAACTCGAACGGTCCTCGCAATGAACCACTGCTTCGGAGCTTGTATCATTACATCATTAGTCACGTGAAAATGACGTCTGAAGCAAACACACTGGTTCACTCCTGTAGTGAACCACCAGACTGCTTTGACAGCCCAATCCAGTGTTGACAGGTTTGAAACCTGGCGGCTGAATTTCTTATAAAAGTGAAGCCAAACCATGGCAACACCATGGGTTGTAGTAGTCGGCGTTATTGTTGAGGAGAGTGGATTGAGTTTATTTCAGTGTCACCCTCTGCCACATTTTTTTATTTTTTTATTTTATTATTATTAATTAGAGAACATATGAACATTGTTACATAAAAACATGCATCAAGTACAGAAACTTCAAAAACCCTCTGCTATATTATACAAAGTACAAAGCTAAACAAGATAAAGCTTTCACACATGATACTGCCCTGCTAAAAAAAACTATAGAAACCATTACAGGAATTCTATTGGATTTAATGGTTTTCATGGGAATTTTATTGGTTGTAATGGGAATTATAGTGGTCTCTGTGGGTCTCTACTGATATGTGCTGGGTTCTATTGGTGGGGGCATTAAATCCTAATGGAATATGTCCCAAACACACTGCAAAAAATAATTCTGTAGTGGTTTAAATAGTAAAAGCCAATGGTTCCTATTGGTATTTTAATAGAAACCATTAGAATTTCTGTGATGGTTTCCAACTTTTTTTGAGTCTTTTTTTAAGCTGGTCTGATCTTCTGTCCTTGTCTAAAGAAATAATTACACACACACACACACACACACACACACACACACACACACACACACACACACACACACATACACACACACACACACACACACACACACACTGTGAAGCTGATAAAAAGCGGAAAAGTGACGGAGAAGCGGAAAGTGACGAAGAGCGGCGGAGAATGCCGAGTGAAGGCGGAAGAAAGTGAAACTCACACGGCAGATACATGCATGCAGAGTTAGAGTGCAGAGAAAGCTGAAGAGACGCGATCGCCACAGTGAGTTAACGGCGTGAATTAAAGATGCAAGTAGGCTAACTTCTGCATGAAAATGGATGTATGCAGAACGTTTAAAAGACTGCAGTGAGTAAAACACAAGACGGGAAACGCATCAGAAATTGGTCATCTCAGGGACACTGATGGTATGATAATATCTCTCTTTAATTATATGGAAGACTGATTATGGCTTAAATCTGTGTTATTTGATTATTATAATGGACAATATAGAGAAGATTGGTTATTATATCATGCTGTGTTTAAGTGCATGATGCATAGTTTCGTGTGTTTATAAAAAATGCAGCTTTGTGTATTCAGCAGAACTGAAATAGTGACATATACCACTGGTACTTAAATAGTTCATGGGAAAAATGGTAATATTATGTTTAATAAGAAAGGAAAGTAAGCTTAAATATATAAATGAGCAAATTGAGAGACAGTTGTATTTGGAAAAGTCTTTATTTACATTATGTTTGTTCACATTTAAAAATGTAATCTTGAGTATTTATGTATTCTTTTCTTTGTGTGTTGTTTTCTTTTTACATTTACATTTAGTCATTTAGCAGACGCTTTTATCCAAAGCGACTTACAAATGAGGATTATTTATGATGTTTTTAAGGTTATCAACCTTATCGAATCATTGAGCCAAACTGTAAAATTACTGTCTGATAGGGATGCAACAATACAGTTAGTCCACGGTTCAATACATACCTCGGTTTTTAGCCACGGTTTTCGGTTCGGTTCTGATGGCTTGTCACATACATTTTTTGTTATTCTATTCTAAGGCGACAGGAACCGCAAGAGGTTAAAGAGAAAAAATACTATTTTTTTATTGCAATACTCTTTCTTTATTTTACTTAAAAGAATGGAAAAACCTTACTTAAACTTAAAACTTTACTTTAAAAAAACCCTTGTACACATTCCTAGTGTATTGGATAATATAAAATAAATATATATAAAGATTTACACTGGCAGCTCAGAGCAGTACAGCAGCATTTAAGTATGAAATTGAATGAATGAATGTAAAATTAAAACACTACATAGACTTCACTATAAAATATACAGTGATTCTTAGCTATAGTTTTTCAGTCAAGAGCAGTGAGTGATTTTCTCTTTGTCTTTTGTTGTTGTATTAACATTAAAGGGAATTTTCACTCAAAACTGAAAATTCTGTCATCGAGAAATGAATACAGGTTTGAAACAATATTAGAGTGAATAAATAATGACATCATTTTATAGGTAAATGGTCCCTTTAAGGACCGCGTGTTCACTGTCTGCGCTGCTGTCAGTTTAAGACCTCTACACATCTAATATACAGACACGATTGCGATTTTACTTTCACTTTAGACATAACCGACTGTGTTTATGTTAACCTTGTGTGTATTTGACAGTATTAGCGCAGTAAGACGACTACTTAGTCCAGTATTCACGTGTTTGACAGGCTTTTAGTGCGCGCGCTCTGAAAAGCGCATGGTAAAACCGCACACGCGAATGAAACCGGCAAGGCTGTAAAACGCATGCAAATAATGAACTTTCGTGATCGTGAATTACGTCTAAGGTTACGTATGTAACCTCTGTTCCCTGAGAACAGGGAATGAGCGCTGCGTCTAGCTGACGCTATGGGTAGCCCTCGGCGTGACTGGTGTCTGAAGCTACTATCGAATCACGGCAAAGTCTTTGACCGACGTCAGCCCATGACGTCATCATCGTGCGACCCGGAAGTATAAAAGGGCGCCGTGCCAACACATACACATCTTCTCGTCTGAAGGGACTGTATGGCAGATAGGCCCTGAAGCATGGCAACGCGACGCAGCGCTCGTTCCCTATTCTCAGGGAACAGAGGTTACATACGTAACCTTAGACGTTCCCTTTCGAAAGGGAACTCTCGCTGCGTCTAGCAGACGCTATGGGGAACGATATACCAACGCCGCCATACTGAGGGGAGTGTCTGCCCATTGGCAGTGACAACTGTCAACACAAGTAATTCCAAGAAAAACCTGAGCGACTCCCCCTCAGGTCACTGGGCTGACAGTGACAGCACTCCCTACGGTCATAGCCCAAGCTACACAACTAAACGGAACCCTAACGCACTGCGTGGGGTTCCATCCAGACAGCTCGAGGCCCGGGACCACTACTTCCACAGAAGGGGTCCCTTTAAGGGAATGTGGCTAGGGGACCCGAAGGAACCCCAGCCAGTCACTACTCGGGAAACCAGTTCTCCCGAGTGCCACCAGGGAGGCCTGACCTGGTGCCCTAAGTGTTATGGACACTTCGGTTTAGCCAACCCTGTCTTTTCAAAAACAGAGCCTCTGGAAGGTGCCCAGGGGGCATCCAAACTAAGGGACTGAAAAACTGGCAGTCCTACTTAGCCCGGAACTCAGAGACGGGTTATCCATGAGAGCAATACTCAGCGTAGCGCTTTAGAACCCTTGCTAGCGAGGGGAGTCTGCCTGCTCAAATCAAGGATCTATCAGGTGCTTGTGTTTCAAAGCAGTAGGGAGGCCGAAAGGGCCTAAGGACTGATCTAACAGGGAGGCCTCATGAGAGGCCTACGACCGTCTGACCAGGCTCAGGTGGCTGAGCGCTCATACACGACCCTCATTGAGGGGAGCAGCTGAACCTGCCTGGCGAGTAACCTCCAGCTGTAGGCCCAACTACCACAAGTTCTCCACAGAGAACTGGTAATCAAAAGTGCCTAGCTCAGGAACTTCACCTTCAAGGAGGCCCTGTGGGCCTACTACTTGATAGCGGGTTTTCCAGGGAGGCCTATAGAGGCCTACTACCTAACAGCAAGCCATGCTGGCAACCCAAGCATCCTGGCTCGGGACTCCATCCTCAGGGAGGCCTAGTGAGGCCTACTACCTGACAGCAATACCGCCAATTTTCAGAGCGTTCAAGCTCACTTCCAGGGAGGTCTAGGGAGGCCTACCACCTGCCAGCGAAGCATAGTCCCTTGCTGAGGTTACCTCTTGTTTTCTCAAGGAGGCCTAATGGAGGCCTACTACTTGACAGTCAAGCTACGCAGGCTAGTCGAGCATCCTGATTAAGGAACTCGCCCTCAAGGGAGGCCTATTAAGGCCTACTACCTGATAACCAGCCTTTAGGGAGGCCTGGAGAGGCCTGCTACCTGTTTGCAATTTGTGCTAACTGTTTCAAATGACTGGGTCCCAGGAACGCCTTAGGGAGGCCTGATGGGGCCTACTACCTCGTTCGAGTGACCACAATCTGGGAGCTCACCCTCAGGGAGGCCTATTGAGGCCTACTACTCGACAGTCAAGCTACGCAGGCTAGCCGAGCATCCTGATTAAGGAACTCGCCCTCAAGGGAGGCCTATTGAGGCCTATTGAGGCCTACTACCTGATAACCAGCCTTTAGGGAGGCCTGGAGAGGCCTGCTACCTGTTTGCAATTCGTGCTAACTGTTTCAAATGACTGGGTCCCAGGAACGCCTTAGGGAGGCCTGATGGGGCCTACGACCTTGTTCGAGTGACCACAACCTGGGAGCTCACCCTCAGGGAGGTCTAGTGAGGCCTTAGAAATAACAGCAGGCCTTCAGGGAGGCCTGATGAGGCCTACAACCTGCCTCTGGGAGTGACCACAATCTGGGAGCTCACCCTCAGGAAGGCCTAGTAAGGCCTTAGAGTTAACAGCAGGCCTTCAGGGAGGCCTGATGAGGCCTACAACCTGCCTCTGGGAGTGATCACAACCTGAGAGCTCACCCTCAGGGAGGCCTAGTAAGGCCTTACAACTAACAGCGGGCCTTCAGGGAGGCCTGATGAGGCCTACAACCTGATAGCCGACAGGCTAGCTGTCCCGATGCGCACATCGGTACATACCTCCAGTGAGGCCTGGTTGAGGCCTTCCAACTGCAAATGCGCCTTGTTCAAGAGGCCTACTGAGGCCTACAATTGACAGCCGACCTTCAGGAGAGCGTAATTGCCCCTTTTTAACCTGATAGCCAGCTAGGCTAGTAGTACCTTGATGCTTCAGCATTGGCACCTGCCTTACTAGAGGCCTGATAAGGCCTACCACTGTCACCGTACTCTTGAATCGGTGCAATCCTCCAGCGAGGCCTAACTTTAGAGGCCTGCTAACTGGGAACAGACATATTGCAAAATGTGGGTTGTAGTAATATTAGACCCTACGGCTCGTCTTCATGGAGGCCTGCTGAGGCCTAACACATGATTTCCAGGGATTTCCGTTCCAGGGAGGCTTGTAAAGCCTGCAAGCTGTACGAGTTTCGCAAAGACGAGAAATAACTGCCAGACAAACAAACTGGCTGCTACTTAAACCAACGACTCTCAATGAGAGGAGGCCTCCGATCCAAGTGGTGCACAACCAAAGGTGACGGTGCCTCAGCAACGCGCCTCCTTCATCTACATCCCAACTGACGCCGCAGCGCTCAGTCGTAACAGAGACAAACTAATCCAACCTGCAGTGGCTTAGGGAACCGAAGACACATAGTAACCCTAAGCGGTAGACAAACACTCCATTCTATCAGAAAAGTGTGCTACCGCCTAGTAATCCGCAAACATTTCAAAGAAAAGAGCGGCGGCCTAAACACTACTCTCAATATGAGAGGAGGCCCATCTTCTGATAACCATGCGCGGTGGCCTACCTGGCGCCATCTTGACCAACCAGGGAAAGCCAACACACGCTCACCTACACAGCCCAGAGTCTGACTAGAGTCAACTAAACAGGGGAAAGACAGTTCTCTCTGATGAATTCCCAACTCTATACAGGAACCTGGGGTCTGTAAGAAATACAGCGGTATGCATGTCTTAAATGCCGCTGAGCGCGCCTTCACCTCCCTGAACTTTCCAACCACCGCCTCAACGGAGGTGCCTGAAAAGTTCAGTAGGCGAAACCGGCGAATCAAGGAGAAAGCCCTTCTCTTTCTCCCCGATATCAGCCAGGCTCAGCCACAGATGCCTCTCCGTGACCACCATAGCCGCCATAGAGCGGCCAATAGCAGCAGCAGTCTGCTTGGTGGCCCGGAGAGAAAGATCTGTGGTGCGGCGCAGCTCAGCAACCGCCTCAGGGGACAGCCCGGCCCCCTGGTCGAGATCCTCCAGCAGGTCCGCCTGGTACGCCTGAAACACCGCCATGGTGTGAAAAGCAGCACCAGCCCGACCTGCTGCCGTGTATGCCCCTGCCATTATAGCACAACGTGATTTAGAGAGGCAGAGCTTGAGCTCTCAGTGTTGATGCCCACGAAATGCGAGAAAAGTTCGCAAACTTTCCTCGCCAGTCGGTAGCCTCAACACATATCCATATTCCCCTATCCCCTCGACATCAGCGAAGTTAAAACGCTGATGTTGATGAATATTGGGTCGAATATGGATTCTTCCATGCCCTCTCGATCTCTGTAAGAAGATCAAGAAGGAATGGAAGGCTCATCTGAGCCGATGGTTTATGGCCAAGGAGAAATCGATCATGCAATCTATCATGAGCGATCTCTCCTCTAACGCGCCAACATGGCAGCCGCAGCCTGTCTGCAGTACGTTCCATAACATTCATCAGCTCAGCATACACGGTCAAGGTGGCTGAGAGGATTCATACCACTCTCATCAGCCATCCCTAAGAGCACTTACTGTTTAGTCTCGTTAGCCGCCAGATCGTCGCGACGATCGGCGAGCTGCATCTGAGAACCCATGATGTATGCCAACGCTCAGCCTCAGCGTGAGCGGGACAGCATCATCCAGTCCCAGATGCCAAACTCTCTTCCCTCAGGAAAAAAGCCAGCGATCTCAGATTGAAAACCGCTCACACTCACACACAAACAACTTCAAATGAACTTGACTGTGCATGCTCTTGATCGCAGGCAGTAAATACAAACTCGTGTGTATTAATAATTGAATTTGTTTTACCTTAACTCGAATAGCAGTTCAAACAGACAGTCCCTGAAGACGAGAAAGATGTGTATGTGTTGGCACGGCGCCCTTTTATACTTCCGGGTCGCACGATGATGACGTCATGGGCTGACGTCGGTCAAAGACTTTGCCGTGATTCGATAGTAGCTTCAGACACCAGTCACGCCGAGGGCGTTCCCCATAGCGCCAGCTAGACGCAGCGAGAGTTCCCTTTCGAAAGGGAACTATAGTGTTCCGTGAGTATAACTCTACCACTAACGTGTGATGTGAATGTATGTCACGTTGTTCAGTATTGGGATGGAGGCAAATTATAGAATTTGTAGAAAAATAATTAATTAAATGCGAAACCGAAAAAAACGCAATTCACAAGCGCGTATTGAACCGTGAATGCCGTACCGAACGGTTCAATATTATATTGAGAATTGTGGCATACCTACTGTCTGACCTGACAAAATTACTAAATACAAGAGCTGAAAAGTGATTTGGAGTTGTTCCCTTTGTCCCCTGTGGTTGACTGATGCTTTTGTCGAGTTAGAAGCAAGTACTGATGAAAAAATTCCCAGATAACTCGAGACACACACACACACACACACACACACACACACACACACACACACACACACACCATGCTTAATGTTTTATTATCAAGGTGAACACATTAAATTCATCAGTATCTGTAAAAATGCTCATAAATGAGTTTCACAGCACTAACACTGCTTCAGCTTTGATCGCCTCGGTAAACACGTAATAAACGGGGCGTTAACATATAAGCCTACTTGCATTTTATGGTTGTCAGCTTTGTTGCATTACATTTACTTCACCAGGAGATGGTGCTACAATTTTTATCTGAATGAAGCTACGAGTAATGAACCATTTTCGACACAATTGGCTTTATGCACAGCTGCACTACTTCCTGAACTTCAGCCAGCTCCTTTGTTTCCTGTCTGCCATTATTGGACAAACTGATTAATCCAGGTGTGCCTGACCTCTGTAGTAACAACAACAATAATCAGACACACCTGGATTAATCAGTTTGTCCAATAATGGCAGACAGGAAACAAAGGAGCTGGCTGAAGTTCAGGAAGTAGTGCAGCTGTGCATAAAGCCCATTGTATCAGAAAGCAATAATGCTTCGAAACGCTTCATTTGGCCATCACTAGAAGGGCCATGGGGAAGACGAGGAAAACAAAAAGCAAAAAGAAGACGCCGCAAAAAAACTGTTTCGGTCGGTTCTTCTGTTACAAACAGACGTGCAGGCAGGCAAGCAATGAGCTCACGGAAACGAGAATACCAGGAAACAGGAAACAGGAACCTTTAATAAAAAACTCAGGAACATACACACAAACACGTCCAACAAGAAACGAGAACCGACAAACACTGAGGGCAAACTGAGGGTTTACATACACAGAGCAAATGAGGATAACGAGATGCAGGTGATGGACGAGACACAGGTGACTGACATGACTAATTAACCAAACTGTGGAGAAACAGAATCTTAATCAAAACACACAAGACAGGGCATACATGTAACATAAACAAGTTTGACACTGTTTGCAAATCACTTTTTGCCAAACTCTAAACACATTCTCACTCACTAAACACATTTCACACTGTGGTACATTTGTTTCGCAAAACACAACTAAAACACAGTTGTCATCATTTACACACAACGACTCAAAATTGTTCACACACCTTTTCTAATGATGTGATTCCATTCAGCCATTTTCTCTCAACATTAAACACAAATCCAAATTTTCAAGCTAAACTCACAAAACCTCTTCTGGCAAAGTCAAAGAATTGGCAAAAACTATTTAAGCAACAGCAAGCAACAATTTGATTAACGGATTATTCATTCGGTTATTATATTAATTTTAAAGTAAATCAGTGGTCTACCCCTAAGTTGCAATGAGATCTACGCCCTTGTTATTAGATTTATACAGACCCTATGCATATTTCCCCCATTTGAAGACTGTCCCAGATTACCCAAAGCATGCTGTGCAACAAAATATTTGAAAGTAAAAAAAAAACTAAAACACATTTTAATACATATTTTGTTGCTTGAATAGATCACAAACATAATTTGACTACAATCAGGAACATTGTCTTATTTATGACAGATTAATATCCTTAACATTAATCTAGTCAGAATACTATCCCAGATAGCAATGAGTCCACTGTAAAAAACACAACTTGAAAAAAGTTGAAAAGACTTGAAAAGGCAAAAATCCACACTGTAAAAATCTCGTACAACAAAAAAAATCTTAGTACTAATTTCCCCTATCTTTTTCTTGTTGACTCAACGTTTGTCAATAACAGTTATATGAACTGAAAATAAGTAGTCTGTGACACAAAATAATTTTTTAGTTGACTCAACTTGACATTATTTGTTTTCTGGAGAAATGCAACTATTCTGTAACAAATCTTTTGTAGTTGAGCCAATTCAACAATTTTTGTCAATTGGAAACAGAAGTTCTTATTAAGAATTAACAGGTTCAGATTACAAACATTGAAATTTTTTTCAAAATCGAATATTTGATCATTCACATATAGCCTAGGTTATTATGATTTTATAATCGCTTCAAATGTGAAAAGTAGTTAAGCTGTCAGTTCTACACCTGCTCCGGAGCAGGTTATGGTCAGGGTTAGTGTGCTAAAGAGGTATTCAGATGTGTTTTATATAATTAATATAGTTATTATTATAACCAAATTTGTTTCAGTTATATAATATACAATATTATATATTAATTCTAAAGAATTAGAATAAAAAATAAGTTAATTCAATTCAAATATATTTATTATTTATTTTATTGTCATCTTACACATGGATCTGCATTCAATTAATTAGCATCAAACAAACAATATAATCCTTATTTTCAGTGAATAAAGATTACTTATTAAAAGAAAACATTGAAAAAAGGACTGCATAACCACCAAATAGGTGGCGCTGTGCACTAAGTAGGTTATGTAACCCGCTATTAAACAAAAGAAGAAGAGGAAGTTAAATGGCTTTTTCTTAGCGTCTGTTTCCATGTTGAATCATCTATTTGTCGCTCTGTTGTGTTAACCAGGAACATACTCTGAGTTGGCTGAACTTACTCCCGGACTCGTTTTTGGAACCAGCATGCCTCGAGTAAGCAAGGTTTGGGATAATCAATGGAGAGTTCAAGGTATATGTGACGGTACGTTAACTTTGCTGTCTGGAAAACCTCCCAGCCTCCTCTAAAACAAACGTATTCGTCTTGTAGTTAAAAACATCCACATGATGTTTACAACAATCATTCTATAATCCCACCCACTTTAAAGCGGCGCTAACAGCAGTGGAAAACCAAAACGAGCCAAAGTGAGCCGAGCCGTGCCGAACCGAGTCATACCACGCAGTGGAAAAGCAAAGTAAGCTAATCCGAGCCGTACCAAGAGTTACCATGCAGTGGAAAAGCGCCATTAGAGCACAAGGCCAAACAGAGTCGATTGATGCTTATGTGATGGACTTAAAGAATAAAGCAAAGGATTGTGAATTTGGAGAACTTACAGAATCACTGATAAGGGACCGAATTGTTTATGGTATTAAAAATGACCAGATCAGAGGCAGGTTATTATGGGAACCTAATTTAACCCTACGGAGTGAGTCAAAACCAGTTAAAATCACTGCAAGAAGGAGTCACTAGCAGAATGCACAAGATGTGGAAGTCACCCAAATAATCATTATGCAAAGAAATGCATGAGTCGCTTACAAACAAACAATGTAGAATTCATGTATGTGCTTTCTCGTCTCTGAGAAAGCAGGTCCTTCCTCAGAGGAATGGGCCAAGGAGGTGCTGTCGCATAGAGCACTAGTTCCAGGAACCAGGTCTGGTTGGGCCAATACGGCGCAACTAAAAAGATGTGCTCCTTGTCCTCCCCGACTGAATGTCATATCAGTGCGAGAACCGGATGTGTGACAGAAATGACACAAGAAAAATCACACTATAAACTAGTGACATATTCAGGCCACAAGATGTCGCCCTTGGGTCAGAAATGCCCGGAATGCCAGTACAAAGACAAGCTGTACACTCTTGAGTTTTAGGTCATAGAGCAAAATGTGCTTGCACAATCCTGGGAAGAGAATCGTGCAACACCTTGGGAGTAATAAAAAGGATCTTGAAATAAAAGGAGACACCTCAAAAGATATTCTGAGTAAATTTTGAGATTTGTTTACAGGACTGGGTTGTGGTCCAGGAGTACATCACATTCAGACAAATCCTGAGGTCATGCCAGTGATTCCTGCTCCCAGGAAAGTTCCAGTGGCCTTGAAAAAAGACATTGAAAGAGAACTGGAACGTATGGAAGGGATGGGTTTCATCACAGAATGGGTGGTGACAATAGTAAAGCCCAACATAGACCCTCAAGATCTAAACAGTGCAATAAGAAGGGAACATTATCCTCTAAAAAGCTAGAGGAAGTTGTGCCAGAAATGCCCAGGGCAAATCCGGCTGGATGATGAGGAGGTACAGTTTTACAAGGCTTCCTTTTGGGATTTCAGAGGTGTTTGTCTCAGCATCAGTTTTGGTTCCTTGACTCTGTCACCTTTGGCTTTTGGCTTGCTCAGTTGGGGACACTACATTTTCAAACTATATTACTGATCCGCCCGCATTGACACTATATGATAATTGAACTGAGTTGGATGAAATCACTGTTTTCATTGCCCCCGGCCATCCCTCACAATCATGTCACCCTCAATCATGGCTATCTATTAAAAAAAAGGGAACATCTTTAGCACATTATGAATTGAACAATAAATAGAATGTCAACAAGAACAAAACTGATGAACTGGCAGAGACTGTGAAAAAAGAAAGAAATTAAAATAGCAGCAGTTAAAAGATATATTTCAACCACAGAACCTTAAACAAGAACACAAATTAAGCAATGACAGCGTGGGTTGCGCTGCTTTTCTCTCCGCAGGGTCTGTATCCAGAAGGCCAGAGCATCTCCCCGGGTTTTTTTTTATTTATTCCACGCCGATATCCATGTCACCATCATCTGCTTCATTAGCTCAAAAATGTCACACAGCTTCCCTCTGTTCAGCTCCTCTGAGAGCTCTAGAACCTGCTTAGTCTGCTCTTCTTCAGTCAGAGAGCTCCACTGTCCGACTGCTGCACTTGTGTAGCGATGTTGTCCAACAGATCGACCATTAGGTTGTAGAAAATAGATATTTCAAACATAATGCTAATTATGTGCTACATATGAAAGGCACATAGATGGTGCTAAGTTGTGGTCTGTGCTTGACAGCTGGCCTCTGGAAGGAGGCAAATTTAGGCCTGAACTGAACAGTACCTTGACAGGTGCCACAAGTTTCAAAATGAACAATTTTGGTCTCCAGTGAAAGGCCTGAATCAAGACTATATATTACCCTATCACTTCTATTAGTAAAAGAAAAGAATGCAATTAAACAATGGGTTAATGGGACATTTTATTCCAGGAACACGAAAGAACTGTATACAACAAAGAACAGCATAAAAATGAACAATAAATAAAATAATGTCAACAAGAACAAAACTGATGAACAAATAATAACAATAATAATGAAATAAGTTTACAGTTAAACTAAAAATATTGATATAAAAATATAGAAATATATATAAAGAAATATAACTAGCTTGTAGGACTTGTTTGCATTAATTGTAACTGCAGTTGTGCAATCACACACTCATTACATGCAGAAAAATGTCCAGTGCTGAAGCAGTCTGCAGAACTTTATTTCCCAGATGATAGCAGTCTCTGGCAAAATAGTCAGATTTGTCAACATCAAAGCCGCTTCCTGCGACTGCTGTGGATGCAATAACAACATACAATAAATAAATACATTTTAATAAATAGAAATCAATAAAATTGAAACTATAAATCTAATAAAACACATCACACAAATCGTCTCAAATCCACTCATTCTTCGAGAATATGTGCTTACCTAAATAACCCAAACAATAATGTTGTAGCTGAACAAGAGGTATTACAGCCCATACGCTGCCCGGCGGGTCATGGGAATAACGGCGCTGTGGCTGCTGCATTCATCCACATGAAAGCGGAGCACATCCCAGCAACTCCTCTCCGAAATCGCACATCTCCGAATCTGGGTCACATAACCAATGTTATGACACAACTGAGGCTCCATTTACATGAACTATTAATGTTATCACACATCAGTAGTCCATACGCAAGCTCCCAGTATTGTGCATAAAACATTGATAGTCCATTCGCAAGCTCCCAGTATTGTGACGTAAAACATTGATAGTCCATTCGCAAGCTCCCAGTATTGTGAGGTAAAACATTGATAGTCCATTCACAAGCTCCCAGTAATGTGATGTAAAACATTGATAGTCTATTCGCAAGCTCACAGTATTGTGACGTAAAACATTGATAGTCCATTCGCAAGCTCCCAGTATTGTGACGTAAAACATTGATAGTCCATTCGCAAGCTCCCAGTATTGTGACGTAAGACATTGATAGTCCATTCGCAAGCTCCCAGTAATGTGATGTAAAACATTGATAGTCCATATGCAAGCTCACAGTATTGTGACGTAAAACATTGATAGTCCATTCGCAAGCTCCCAGTATTGTGACGTAAAACATTGATAGTCCATTCACAAGCTCCCAGTATTGTGATGTAAAACATTGATAGTCCATTCGCAAGCTCCCAGTATTGTGACGTAAAACATTGATAGTCCATTCACAAGCTCCCAGTATTGTGACGTAAAACATTGATAGTCCATTCACAAGCTCCCAGTATTGTGATGTAAAACATTGATAGTCCATTCGCAAGCTCCCAGTATTGTGACGTAAAACATTGATAGTCCATTCACAAGCTCCCAGTATTGTGACGTAAAACATTGATAGTCCATACGCAAGCTCCCAGTATTGGGATGTCGTAAAAAAAAATCTAGACATCCAGCCACTCCAGCTCCACTTCCTTCCCACAAAAGGACCTCTTCTTGACGCCATGGTCGAAGCGGATCTTCTCATCTTTCGCAATGTCCTTGGTGGCCTGAAAGAGCAGGACATGCCTGTCTCCTCCCTGAAGCTTCAGTATGCAGTGGAGTGGCTGCACGTTGTAGTTCTTCCTGGAGTGTGTAATCCATCTCCCTGTGGTTTCCAGAGACGGGTGGCACTCGCAGGGGAAAGTCTCCGCATCGATGCAGACTTCCTCACTGCCATGTTTGAAGAAAAACAGGTTGCCCAGCTCGTCCTGCATCTCTGCCATCTCCCTGCCCTCAGCACCTGTGATCACCTTTCCGTGGAAATCACACAGGATGGAGCCCTTCCCGAAGGCCTTGGTTGCAACAACTCCTGTGGTCAAAAAGAGGACTCATTAATGTGCTGTCCATGATGTTATTATATTCATTTTTTTGGATGGATTTTACTGTGCTCATAAGACATTTGTACATACCTTTCTGCTCCCCAAAGTCCTTCACAGCCAGACCCGACCATTTCTGCTTGGTCACCCCCCTGATGATGGTCGGGTCACCCTGCGCCTGTGCTCTGCTGAGCGGCCTCCACTTTACGATGACGTCCTCTGGGCGGGGATGATTGGCCGTCCACCCCTCTGCCTCTATGACTTTGGCCACCTTCACTGCAGTTGGGGCAAGTCTTGAGCATTTTGCTGTCAAAGAGAGAACATTTAAATTAAAATTCAGGTTCACACACGAGTTCTAAATGTTTCCGTTGGAGCAAAATCTAATCATTGGCTAAGAAAGTATCTACACTTACACAAAAGATGTTGCTCTCGCTTGCTGTACTGCAGAGCTCTCCACTTGTCATAAAATACTCGGTCGGCAGGGAACCCAGCGTTTGCTCTCTGGGTTTTGTTGGGTGGCTGGCCATTGATTCCTACAGGGAAGGCCTGTAGGAAAGCGTCAAAGTCCGGTGTTGGGCTGCCAACCTCTTCTTTCACCCGCCTTCTCTTCTCTGCCCGGGGGCCCTCTTCGCCAGAGTCGTCAGAAGAGGAGCTGCAACATTAAAAAAGGTTTCACGGTTACACACTGACAAACGGATGGATGAGCGTTGAGAGACATTATAATTATAACTGTTTCAGATAATTACATACCGTGTCAGCGAGCTGAGCAGGTTTGAAGTGGCCACAACAGTGTCCAGGGTCTTCATCCGGTAGTGCTGGTTTTCCACTGCCGTCGAATGGGCCATGTAGTGGGCCACAGACGCCTTCTGCTCCTCTGTGAAGTTGGCAGCCACATCTGTCTCCACGGTCCTGCGTATCTGCTGGCTCTTGATGTTGGGCAGTTTGTAGCTGCAATGGGGCAGAAATATCAGATGAAACTCCCAAACTTGAATTATATAATTTTCTAGGCTGATCCGTTTAATAAATGCACAAATCCGTTATTTGTTGAATGGTAATCCAACAGATTAGGTATTTTTTCTGGGTTTTATGGACTGCTGTTAATACTTACTGTTGGTGCAGACGAGAGAGGTCATTGGTTGCACTCCTAATCTTCGTGCCCGACGACGAAACAAACAACCTGTTAGAATTGTCTATATCTGGCCGGATGGAGTCAGGGCGGATCCATGTGCAGTATGCGTCCAGCATCTGCAGAGACAAAAAATAAATAAATACATCTGTTAATATATGTTGGTTCATTGCGGGTGTCACTCTATTTCATGATAAGGCAATTTAGCCTGTACAAAGTGTACTTACTGCTGCCTCCTCCATTGTGAGGGCAAACACGGCGATCTGCATTGTCACAGTCTTGTGTTCGCTTACTGCCACGCACACCTTTCCCCCAGATTTTTTTCTGTTGTCCCACTCTGCTGTCTAAAAAAAAATAAAATAAAAAAATAAACACACAGAGTGAATAACTCACAATTAACGTCCTCTTCGCAGACTACCTAATATAATCTGTTTAAGCTGATGCCCCCACGAAAAATGAAGTCTTAACACTTACTGTTATTCCCTCCACCACTCCTGGTCTCTGGAAGTGACTGAGGATCAGGATTGCTTCACAGTAGTAGCGGAACATGGTCTTTTCCTCTGAAGCCACGTGGTCACCTTCCAGCAGCCTCCCATAAACGGACAGCATGTCTTTCTTGGCCTTCCGGAGGACGGCCTGGCACTCCTGAAGGCTCTTCTCACCCTTTTGGAACCGTTCATACCTAGAATGACATACAAGACAACAATGCGGCAGAGAATTACACACATGTCTGTATCACATAACCCCAGATGTACAGCCAGCACATAAGTACTATCAACATGGAGGAAATCATTAAAGAAAAACAAATGGAAAGCATATTAGCAACTGACCTCTTTTTACAGATGACCTTGCTGTTGGACTTGGCCACTGGCTTTCTGATGGAAGCGAGGAGGTCGAGGTAGGCTTGGCACTTCCTGTAGAAGTCAGGATCTGCTGCAGCCAAGTTCAGGTGGGTCTTCAAATACTGAACAAACCGGATCATGTTCTTGATGTAGTTCAGAATGGTGGCTGGACCCATGTCAGCGCGCCGGAGTTGGGTGAGGTAGTCTTTGGTCTCAGTGAACTTTAGCAGGAAGTCCAAGCTGACTTCATTCATCCCCAGTTGGCTGGATGTACCTAAGCATCCTGGAGACGTTGTCTACCTGTGATGAAAGAAAAAGAGAAGTGTGAGATGATGCAGTAAGAAGAAAAGCCACACACAAGCCAGCCACAACTACACCCCTAATAAAGCTGTGTTGTATTTGAGTTCCCTTCCTTTATGGAAAGTAGTAGCTGCTCTACATGTGCTGTGCTACTATATTTTAAAACATTTCCCGGTTACAAAGAGCAATACGGAACAGACTTAATAAAAATCAAATGGGATGCATCTTACCTCCTGCTGGCAGTTTGGGACCTGCAGGGTGTTGATCAAGTAGCCCTTGAAGTCAGTCAACATGGCCTCTTCTGCAGGGAACTTTTCGTAGAGCCCCATCTGCATCATCTTGACCCTGACACTTGTGCTGTACTGCGCTTGATCTCTGAAAAAAATACAGACAGAAGAAAATGAGCTCAAAGCAACCTTACAGTTTGTTCACAGTTTCTGCACTGATGTGTGTGAGGTTTAGAACTTACTTTTGCCATGTTCGGTCACTTGGATCTGTGGTGCTGCCTTCAGAGCTGCTATCCGACGCCACCGAGACGCCACCGGTCGCTTCAGAGCTGACACCAGCCGCTCCAGAGCTGACACCAGCCGCTTCAGAGCTGACACCAGCCGCTCCAGAGCTGACACCAGCCGCTCCAGAGCTGACACCAGCCGCTCCAGAGCTGACACCAGCCGCTCCAGAGCTGACACCAGCCGCTTCAGAGCTGACACCAGCCGCTCCAGAGCTGACACCAGCCGCTCCAGAGCTGACACCAGCCGCTCCAGAGCTGACACCAGCCGCTCCAGAGCTGACACCAGCCGCTCCAGAGCTGACACCAGCCGCTTCAGAGCTGACACCGGCTGCTCCAGAAGGTTCACTGGCTGTGGGAATGGCAGCTGTGCTGGTGGACGTTTCTTCGTGCTCCAGGTCTGCCTGGTTGGGAGCATTAGCCACAAAAAAGTTCCTTTGGTGCAGCTCTTTGAGAAGAGCCAGCCTGGATGGTCTGTGGGGGTAACGTTTGACCATTTCCTTATAGTCCCAGTTCCTGGCTTGCCGTGTCCACACCTTGGCAGACTCCTTGGCCCTCTTCGCCTCCTTCAGCCGTTCTTCGGGTGTATTTTTTTTCATACACACTCTGCTCAGATGCGTCGTCAGCATCTCCTGGGGTTTTTCACACAGCAAGCAGTGAACAATGCGGCGGTCGGATTTCTGGCTGTGAGACAAAGCAGACACACCAATGATTACAAATGTGAAAATGAATGAAGACAGAGCCTTCTTAAAACAGAGGGATAATGTGGTGACCAGCAAAACTTATCATAGAAAGCTATTGTAAAGCTACCAGAACCAGTTTTTCAACCTTCTTAAGAAAGGGGCCTGGTGTGTGACTGACCAATTCACACCTGGCCCTTGACCTATTTTAGGTTTTGGGATAAGAAACATAAAGTCTTACTTTAAAGAGATACTATCCTTTAGTTTTTCACAATTTGCTCAACATTAGTTTTATCATGTTTTTTATCCATACTTTGTCAACTGGCATATAACAATAACAGGCAATAACAAGCAAATAACCTATAGGCAAATAACAGCATATAACAACAACATGGCAATAACATGGAAAAAATATTTCATCAGACACAACACAAATAGGAAAAAATCAACTAGAGAAAAGAAATGTGAACTCACTTGTCAGATTCAGATGCCATTCTCCAAAAAAGTTCAGATGTCCTTGAAAGGTCAAAAGGTAGTCTCTGTAATCAGATTTGAAAACAAAGTGAATGTGTGCTTCATCCAGCTGCAGTATCTATTCTGTACCAATGCGTGTGATGTCATCACTAGCAGACCAATCAGGTTGATTGCTATTATTTACCGGGTGGGAGGAGCCAGCATCTGGAAAAGTTTTATTAGATGTAAAGTTTTACATTATTCCTTAATAATGGTTAATAAAAGTGTATATCGTAGCTAACAGATTGTAAAAAGTATCCATAACTTTAAATTTTACATATACACAGCAAAAAAAATGCTTTTCTTACTTAGTATTTTTGTCTTATTTCCAGTCTAAATATCTAAAAATCCTTAAATCAAGATGGGATTACTAGGGGAGTAAAAAGTACATACAACAGAAACAAGATTATTTTTATCACCCCATTGGCAGATCATTTTGCTTGTTTTAAGGAAAAACTCACTTCATTTTATTTATTTTTCCAGGAAACAAGACTTAAAGGGATAGTTCACCCAAAAACGAAAATTATGTCATAATTTACTCACCCTCAAGTTGTTCCAAACCTGTATGAGTTTCTTTGTTCTGCTGAACACAAAAGAAGATATTTAGAAGAATGTTTGTAACCAAACAGATAGAGCAACTATTGACTACCATAGTAGGAAAAAAATACTATGGTAGTCAATAGTTGCTCTATCTGCTTTGTTACAAACATTTTTCACTCTATCTTCTTTTGTGTTCAGCAGAACAAAGAAACTTATACAGCTTTGGAACAACTTGAGGGTGAGTAAATGATGACAGCATTTTCATTTTTGGGTGAACTATCCCTTTAATATCTTATGTCATTTTACTACTTTGGTAAATGCATCTTGAGTTAAGAAATGTTTGATATTTGGACTGGAAACTAGACACAAATATTAAGTAAGAAAAGCATTTTTTGCAGTGTATTTTGAAAAAATTGTTCTTTAAAAAGAATAGGCAGATATGTGTAAACTTATGGTTGAGAAAGTGTTCATAGTTTGACTTTATGCTATTTTATCAATTGCAGTATTAATCAAATGTTACATTACAACTTTATTAACCTGAATACAATTCAAAATGTTATACTTGTATTGATCTTATGCATCATTTTATATGTTTGTATAAGTGCATAATTTTCATCCTCACATTATTTGGAGAAGTTTTCTTATCAAGAAATATCTTATCAAGGCTGATAAGATATTGTATTGCCCTGCAACCATGATGGCCCAATTTTGGTTTGGAAATGGCCCCTAATCCGTGTAGATGGCCCCTAATTTGTGTAGATGGCCCACTAAGTGGTTTAAAGTTGGCCCATTTTCATCCTGTAATTGGGCCTATTCAGGTCAAGGTTTAAAATATTGTATCACCTTCTGCAGAAAAAGGGGTGGGACTTCAAGTGGTCAATAAAGTTGTGGATTAGAGGCACGAGCTTCTCACTTCTTCAAGAACAGGTTGATGACAACACTGAAGATTCCTCCTGCGCTTTCTGGTGAAGACAACACTGAAGATTCCTCCTGCACTTTCTGGTGAAGACAACACTGAGGATTCCTCTTGCACTTTCTGCTTGTTGAAACCAGCTTTTTCATCTGTGAAGAATGGCTCCCAAGTGGTAAGTTCAGATCATATGATATAATAAACTGTAAACAATTGATTTTATTCTACGAATGTAATATGAATTTTGTCTGTATATATGACAAAACACAACAGCATGTTGAAACTTTGCTTACACACTATGTACACATGTAGTTACCATGTAAGTTCACAGGTATTAGGGCAACTTAATATAAAGTGGGACCAAAGTGCCCAAATATCCAGAATAGCTTTCACAAGTCAACTCTCTGGATTATTTTTCTTTCTCTCACAGTGACAAGGATCGTCGCATCGTTTCCTGTCTGCAGTGTTTCATGCCACAGGAGATGCTGCCTAACCACCTGTTGAGGGTCTGCATGAAGAACCAGACTGATGAGGAGAGGAAAGCAGAGGTGGAGAGAGCCAAAAAGTCCATGAAGGCCTGGACCCTCCGAGGCAGAACCTGGGACTACAACGCCATGGTCAAGCGATACCCCGATGAGGCATCCAGAGAGGCTCTTCTGGAAGACCTGCGTGAAAGGCATTTTTTGATCCTGAATGACCCCAAGGCTGCACAGGACGCACAGGCTGAATCCCGTCACAGACCACCAGGCACTGCAAAGTGAGTTGTTATTCACTAGTATTCCTTTTCATTTAATGCAGAGTAATTAAATGTAATATTGGAGCGATGCCTTATTTGTTTTTTTTGTTTCATCTAATCATTCTAGGCCTGTCCAGCCGACTCTCCAAGACTGCCAGAGAGTCCTCAGAGTATCACAGGCAGACATGCTGGGCATCCACAGGAAGCTCCTGGACCAGCAGCATTTGGAAGAAGACCAAAGGACGCTGTTCCGGTACTTCTGCGAAGCCATCTTGGTCCTGAGATACTTCCAGCGACCAGAAGCTGTGATGGCATTTAAAGTAAGTACTTTTACTTTACAGTGTTTCCCCAGTGTGTATAAAGTCAGTCACTCACTGTGTTCTTTATTTGTTTTCCAGGCTTCAGACTGGATCAACAAGATAAATGTTGATGGACGAATTCACATGGAGGTGCAATCCACAAAGCAGAGTGCAACATTTTCCATCACAGAGGAGGACTCTGCTGTAAGTTCTATAACAGGGATGCAGCACCTGGGGAGAATCTTATCACGGTCAGAAGTCAGATCTCTTAAAGTTTTCATTAATGCATTAACTTCATATCTGATCTCCACAGATGCTGGACACATACTTCCAGAAGATTCGTCCAGGATGTCTGCAGGACAATGTGGACGACCAGGGCAGATTTTTCCTGTCCAAACAAGGGCTGCCAGTTGGCAATGTCACGAGCGACCTCAGGCGTCTGCATGAACAGTACGTTTTAGCAGAATCATGTATAATAGTGTATGCATTTATATGCACTGTACCGAGAGATATAAAATTATTAAGTTGATAGTCTGGCTTATGAACTACATAAAGTTCAAATAATATTATTTTCTGTAATAAAAATACACTGAAAGAATTGAGGATTAATCTGAGATTTTTTTACTTCATTGCAGGTACGATTTGCCAAGCTTTTCGAGCCAGCAAGCCAGAAGAGCCCAAAGTACTATGGCATGGTATGTGTCATCATCGAAAACACACAACATTCATATATTTTCTGTTTGTCAGCTACTTCGCAGGTCTGTCTAGTTTTTTTTGTCAGAGTTTGAACATGAAATCTTCTCAAATTTTCAGCTCTTCTTCTGATGAGCCGGTCGACGAGAGGAGAGGTCGGAAACAGAAGAGAGGCAGAGGTGCATCTGACCAGGATGACAGGGACTTTGGAGCTTTTCTCCTACAGTTTCCAGCGGCGGCGAGCAGCAGCCCGCCCACGAAAAAGAAGCGGACCGCTGCAGGGTTTCCACCCGACAGAGTGTTCTATGACAGGTGGAGGTCTCTGCAGTTTGCCAAACGGGAGGAGCACCTCTTGTGTGAGTTGATGTGCTTTATTATAATAAAAAAAAGGAATATATATCTCTATAATCAAAGTAACATAATTCACATTTTTAGAATATTAAAACGATTATTAATTTAACATTTGTCTTTGACAGCCCAGTGTTCAAGGAGCTCCCCGACTGGTCAGCAAGGTGTCATTGCTGATCCAAAAAGAGGGTTGGACTGGCAACTGTCCTCAACCCCAGGACGTAGTGGCTAAGTGGAGACCCGTCACTAAGGTGCAGGTGGAGTCGGATCCAAGAATCATCACTATGGTCCAGAACCAAAAGTGGACAGGCCTGGCCCTCAAGGACTTTGGTGCAAAAGGACAAGGTATGTAAACATAATACATAAAAATACATACCATTTTTGTCTTGTGAGCAGATATTTGTACTCCTGGAGTGAATACTAATTGCACCTTCTTTTGACCACAGGAGTTGTTGCCACCAAGGCCTTTGCCATGGGCTCCATTGTTTGTGATTACCATGGCAAGGTAATCACAGGAGCAGAGGGCCGGAAGTTGGTCAAGTCCATCAAGGGTGACATGGGCTACCTTTTCTTTTTCCACTATGCTGGTCGGGACCTCTGTGTGGACGCTGAGACTTTCCCTTGCGAGTGTCACCCAACAGAAAACACCATGGGCCGGAAGATCAACTATTCCTCCAAGAGAGCAAACCTGAGGCCGGTCCACTGCATGATGAACTTCCCTGAAGGACAGAGGGATGTCATCCTGTTCCAGGCAAAGAGAGACATTAGTTTGTTGCGAGGAGCTGCTGTTTGACTATGGCGTCAAGAGCAAGTCTTTTCGAGGAGAAGGACTGATCCTTGACTGGCTGGATGTGTGAACAAATCAGGCCATTCATTCACCAGTAGATTATTGTTTTATGTTACAAGACTACATCTATGTCCTGGAGCAGGAGTGGCTGGAAGTGTTTTTTTTTTGTAAATAAATATTTTGTAGATACCTTTAATGTGATTTTTTTTATTTTATTGCAAAACAAAACACAAGTGAAAGGCCTGAATCTAGGCTATATGTTACCAGATGTTAAATGAAACAGCACAGGATACAAAAAATATATATACTTGGGGCTTTATTCTGATTGCTGCCTCTAGAACGGACAGCGGTCGATGGGAGTTTGGACTGAGAAAAATAATAAAATGAAATAACTTCAATCTAATCCCTCTGGTGTGCTTTTTTGGTAGGAAAAACAAATAGCAGCACACATTTGAATGAATTCAAATACAATGAAATACGGTAGAGGCTAATACCCAAATAAAAGCAAAACATTACATTAGCCTACCATCAAACTTCACATTATACTTCAGTTGCCTGAATACATATTATATATATAAAAAACTAATCACCAGTACAGCACATAAACATCATTCAATGCCTTCCAATAGTTCTAACAAGGTATTAAAGGTTTTAAATGTTTTTCTTTAACATTCCATTTTAAACATATTCACAAGCAACTGGAAAACGCAATAGCTTTGAATAAAGCAAACAAAATTGGATTGACATTTACATTACATACCCAGTCCTTGCACGTGTCCACAACATGATCAAACCCGATCCACCTCACACACACAATCACAGACGGCCTTAAAAGATGATCAATGAAACATTCACTATTAACACACATTGTCAAACACATCATTTATGCATTTTCGTTGTGAACATGTTTATTTACCCTGGAAAATCCTAAATAGGGCTATCTAAATGAAACCATGAGCTCTCACGTGCAATCACCGCTCTCACTCCACTGAAATCTGCGCCTCTGAGTTACACGAGGAAGTGCCGTAAAGCCAGCGTCGCAACACCGTTTCTTAAAGGGCCCGTGACCAATTCTAGTACTAGTGTTTTATTCTATTATATTCATCCCACTTGGTTACATTCTCCCCTGCTAAATGTCATTGTCCTCGATGACTTAATATATATTTTTTCCCTTCTTTTACGGCTTCCCTAAAGAACACACTGCCCAAACTTGGTAACACCTGAGAAAAGACTTCAGGGCTAAGCGACACTGCATTACACACTGATCTCGGCTCGTCAAAAGGGTTTGAGTGTAAACCTGCATTGAGCCTCTTTG